>CM025611.2:5209977-5240948 GCA_014621495.2 Entosphenus tridentatus
CAACGGCAGCCGTGGCGGCAACGGCAGCCGTGGCGGCAACGGCAGCCTGTGGCGTCGATAGCGTTGCTTGCTTGCTTGCGTGTCTCTCTTGTGTCATTTGGGGTTTTATGGCTCCAGTGCCTTCACTGGGGAGCCTTGTTCTCCTCTGATATCAGTAGGCATCTGTATCTCGTGTGCCTTGAGTCGTGGGGGTGGGGTCGGTGTCACTGATAGTATTTCTCATCTGTAGTCTTATTCTTGATTCTTTCGGTAAAGTCATGTAGTCTTGTTTAGGATCTCTCTCTTGTGGTCTTTGTATGGATCTCTCCGTTTCACCTGCAATTGCAGTATAGTTTATCGCCTATAATAACAATAGGGGGGGTCTCTTCCTCATGTGCCCTGAGTTGGGATCTTCCTCTGCTGATATCATTAGAGGTCTCTCTCAAATGGGGGGCTCCTTAGGGCTCCCTTTTTCCTTTGGTTTGTTTTTCTCTGTCTACATCCCTTATGCTTTCAGTCGGGGTTCTCTCTGCTTTCAGAATGTGGCAGTGTCCCTGTCCCCTATGGATTCAACAGAGGCTTTGGCTCCTCTGATATCAGCAAAATCTTCATCGTGGTCTCGGCTAAGGGGCGTCTCCATCTAATGTGTGTGTGCGTTCCCTAATCCATGTGTTTCACTTGCTGCCTCTCAGTGTAAGTCTTGAGTATGCATTTTCTCCACGCTTCTTTGCACACTTTTTTCAGTTTATATTAAATTTTCTTCGTAAAAAATTGTCATGTTTTTGCTACAGCAGGAAGTAGGCTTTCATCTTTTAAAATTGTATTGTCGGCCTCCTGCAGGACTATATTATGTAGTATTATTACGGTGACACATGCACCCTCTGATTAGCACGGTTGGCTCCGTACAGCGTGAAAGAAGTTTTACATAGTATATATATTCTACACACTTTTGGGAAAGCGTTGCAGAATCCATGCGTGCGCATTCTTTTTTTTCTTTGTTTAATGCGCACCTGTTTCCTCCCCCCCCCCCCTCTCACCATGCAGCGCACCTGCTGGACCACCTTGATGAGTACATAAAGATGTGGAACGGCCTCGTGAAGGTCTACCGCAACGAGCGGCGCGAAGGCCTCATCCAAGCTCGCAGCACGGGCGCCAAAAAGGCCACGCTGGGCCAGGTGACCCCCGGCCTGATCTTATCCCACGTGACCCCATCCGGCCTCATCCGACGCCCTTTGAAAGTTCAGCCAGCACACATTTTCTCACAGACTCCGTTCCTTTCGGTGTGCCCGAAATAACGAGTCGGAAATACGTCGCGGCGAGCTGCATATGGGATAGCCACAAAAAAACCCACGTAGCATTCAAACGCGTACACGAACGGCTCTTTGTCAAGCCACAGCTGGATGAAAGCCTCCCCCCACCGCGTGGTGTCGTGTGTGGTGTTTGACCATGTTATTGCCATGCTGGGCAGTGCGAGTTGGTGTTTGCGGGGGAACTGCATCGATTTGGGGCCACAAATATAATAAAGCAATGGATTGTACTGCACCCCCTGTTGCCCCCCCTGTTGCCCCCACTCACGTAGCCTCGCAGAGGCCGATAACCTTTTGAGCATATAGCCACCAACCAAACATTACCCAGGCTCAACCGTGCTGGGCTTCTGAGATCATGTGGATTCTTGGTGATTTTGACATGCCCATTTTATATAGCACATTCTGTGAATACATAAAGTTTTGGTTGCAAGGTAAGGCTTTCGAGGTCAGTCATCGACTACAATGGTGTTGATGCTACCTTACCTTGCCATTGCTTCCTGATGCTTAGATTCCACAGTTGTTTTAGACATTAACACTCAATCTCCAAAGGTCTGCTTTCTACAGTATCCCACTATCTGACTTCAGGTCTTCTTCTCCTTGTTAAGCAGTTGATGTGTCCTTCAGTCTCGTAATCATCACCGTCTGGCTTTAGGTCTTCCCCCTTGGTTGCTGAACTCTGGGTGCCTCTCCACTGCCCTTCTCGGTAACTTGCCCTCCTCTGCCCTGCACACGTGTCCCACGCATCGCAACTTCCTTCTCCCGATTTGTGTCGACAAAACCTTCTCGCGCATTCTATGCAAAACCCTCAAGTTTCTTACCCTACCCTGCCCGTGACATTCGTAGCATCAGGTGGCAAGCAATTGTGTGGGAAAACCCAGAATGCCTTGTGTGTTATTGGTTAACATACCTTCACAGCAGCCTGTTTTGTAGCCTCTGGCCCTGGATAGTCGTATAGGGTCACCTTAAGAAACGTGGAGGCAACAATGCGATGCGCTAACCACCGATCTGACGCCCCATGTTGGTTTGTGTGGTACCCACGTTGCAATTTCAGGTGCTGATTTACCTGGACGCGCACTGCGAGGTTTGCATCAATTGGTACGCGCCCCTGGTCGCCCCCATTGCTCAGGACAGGTGAGTGGAGTTTGGCCGCCTTCACACATGACGCAACAGCTGATTGGCAGACCTTTAAATTGTTCTGTCTGTTTGTGCAACGCATGGGTGAGCTTTCTCCGGGCACTCTGCTTTCCTCCCAGTCGAAACAAAACAACATGGGGGGCGGGCCTACGTCAGATAGCTCTGTGCCCAATGGAGGTCAAGAACGGGAAACGCCAGCAGAAGCCAGCGTCGCTGTATAATCGGGGGAGAGGGTGAGCTGCTCAATTCAGTACCTGAAGAATAAGCTACCAGCATGTGGAGCGAAACGTCGGTACATCGTGCCGAAAAGCACGTAGCACAACACGAGAACCACATCATGGGCCAGCAGTTTTGTTTTTTGTCTTTCCGCCCCCCCCCCCCCCCCATGTTAGGTTGATTGAGTTTTTGGCATCGTTTTAATGAGACAAAGTCAATATTGAAATCTCTCAGGTTTAGAGTACGGCCCACGAAATTGGATGTCACAGAGCTACTTCTGAGGTGCTTGGCAACCTCTGGCATAGACAGGAGGGGAACAGCGCCTTCCCACTCGCTTTGCATATGAGAGTAATATTTGTCGTATGGCGGACAAACCGGCCCGTTTGCGACCATCTGGAACACTCTTCTTTCCGATATTGGGAAGCCACTGGAGCTATGCACTTTTAAATCATCATCTAGATTGAAAACTAATTTTTTTAGAACTTCTTTTTGTGTTTAGTTTGTTTTTACTTCCCCTTCACCTCTGATGAGCATGGTTGGCTACGTACGGTGTAAAATAAGTTCAACATACATACAACGTGTCATCAAAATGAATCCAGAGAGCAAATTGTTCAATGTTTATATACATACAAACCAATATTTTTATTCCCATATCTGGAACTTAATGAAAGGGATAAGTGGCACTGCACTTGAGAACCCAGTTTAATCACAGGATACTGCGTGGATGTTGAAGCCAGGACCTGAACCGTGCCAACTCGACACGCTGACCTGTGAGCCATACGGCCACCTCGCTTGGCAGTGTTTGTCTAAAACAATTTGAGCCCTGGTGGGAGATGCAGTGCTTTGTGGGACTGTAACGTAAGACTCGCGTCTTGTTCGTGTGTTTAGATTGCCAATAAAATTACATGGTAGGATGGAGTGGGGAGGGAGGAGTGGGCCTGCATCCAAAATCGCACTGCTTTTATCCTTTGTGTAATTTTGGCAGCCTAAGATAACACGTGTGACATTAGTGGTAAATATTTTGGTGAACTGCGCCTAGATACAGCAATGTGACTCGAATATTAGGGATGTACCCCCCCCCCCATCCCTGATTCAATGAATAACCATCATCTGCGTTTTCCCAGATAGCTCAGTCAGGAGAACATCAGACTTTTAATCTGATTGTCCAGCATTTATGTCCCTATTGGCGCTAGTATTTTCGCAACTCGAATTTACCACAGTTAGCTACGTACGGTGCGAACGAAGTTCTACATATATACGTTCGGGGTCACGATTCGATTCTGCTATTGGTTCTTTCATTACATTATGAAGAATGGCAGTGCTTCTAGTGGCTGCAGGGGTGGCGTTGCATACATTACATACCATGCATGCGACATGAGTGTGATAATGTGAAATCGATACCCACTCAGAATATGTGATTAGGCACAATAGTGGCGGTTCAGTGTTTAACACGCTGTGTCACAATCCCAGGGACCATGTTTCAATTCCTCGCTGTGGACAACATCAGTGGCTTGTTTGGAAACTCAATTTATCCTAAATTAGTTCCTCAAACTGTATGTAAATATCTGCCGTGAAGGGACAAAGATGTCCGGGCTTGGTTTGGGCCACAAATATGAATGTGTACGCCATGCGACCTGCCAATCGACTAACTGTGCCGTACCCATTTATACTTGTGGGTGGACAGGGTTTAATAAACTTGCACCATTTGTCGTCTTGGTTCTTTCGGTAAAGTCACGTAGAAGGTAAATAATAAAATAATAAAAACAAAACATAATAAAATAATTCTCACGACGTTTCGGCCACAACGCAAGCAGTCTTCAGGTGGAGAACAGGTCTGTTGAGAAGACTCTGCCGTTGTGGCCGAAACGTCGTGAGAATTATTTTATTATGTTTTATTTTTTTTATTTTATTATTTCCCTTCTACGTGACTTTACCGAAAGAACCAAGAAGATGAATCCCTGCAGTCACGAAAGCTTTAAATCGAAATTGCACCATTTGTTTCAACTGCCGCACCAGAAGATAAAGAATCGAACTGGCGACCTCTTAATCGCAAGTCCAGTGTGTGTGAAACCATTCCAGCATGGCCCCAACCTCCACCGGCACCTCCGCTCTTCATCCTCCTCCTGCCGCTCTCCTTCCGCGCGCAGGACGGTCTCCACGGTCCCGCTCATCGACGCGATCGACGGCAACGACTACGTGCTGCGGCCTCAGGGCGGCGGGGACGAGGACGGCTTCGCACGCGGCGCCTGGGACTGGAGCATGCTGTGGAAGCGCGTGCCGCTGAGCAAGCGCGAGAAGGACAAGCGCAAGACTCGCACCGAGCCCTATGGGTGTGTGCCTGCAAAATGCGGTGGTTTCTGTGCCCAAAATCCTTGTCGGTGTCTCTCCGCAACCCATCGTCACCATCACGATCCATGGGCATATAGCCCGTAGGAATAAGACCTATATTAGGAAGCCGCTGAAGATATAAGAACTTTTAAATCTAAATTTAAAACAAAAACAAAAATTTCCCCAAATAGTTTCTTGAGCAAACGATTTGGGTACACACAGAGGGGAAAACTAATTTCTTTAGAACTGCTTTTCATGTGTTAGTTCGTTGTCCTTCCCCCGCACCTCCGATGATCACGGTTGGCTATGCACGGTGCGAAAGAAGTTCACCATACAAACGGGTAGCTGTCGAGTGTGCAGGTAGTGCAACTGCACCGGGGTGGGGGTAAGTGGGCCAGGGAGGTGTCCAGTCGCTGGGCTACGAAGAGGGGGGAGGGGGGGGATATTGGACAGGGGACACCCATTTAATTAGCACCTCCGATTAGCACGGTTAGCTACGTATGGTCCCAAAGAAGTTCTCCATAAACGTATACTATATGGCCTAACCCAAAAACAAACATGGATCAGTGCCATCGTAGTTGCCGTGTGCAGTTAACAGGAGTTTGGGCATGTTAACCGTGCTGCTGCTGCTGTTGTTACGCCCAGGTCTCCGGCGATGGCTGGCGGGCTGTTCGCCATCGATCGAGACTTCTTCTTCGAGCTGGGACTCTACGACCCAGGCCTGCAAATCTGGGGCGGTGAGAACTTTGAGATCTCTTACAAGGTACGTGCCCGCCTACCCCCTCCCCCCACCACCACGCGCAAACCTGCAAGTGATACAGCGGAGGAAAGCATAAATGCATGAACGCATTTGGCAATAATTTTTACTTCATGTGACTTTGGTCAAGTAAGCTATTTATTCGGTGATACTCCATTGGCAGTGATGCCCAAAACACAAATAACAACTCGATACATTTGTCAATGACACTGTGGCCTTAAAAGGAACATTTTAGGTGACATTTCGGGAAATGGCCATTTTTCATAGCACATGTGTGTTTTGTCTGTTCTGAAGAAGAGACATTGCCTCAAACGTGTCGCCTATTATATAGTTTCCTTTTTTTAAGGCTATAGTTGCTGCCGAGCTCAAGTTGGCGCAATATTTAGTACGGCAATACATTGTACGATATACAAGGCCGACGATAATCGTGTCAACCGATTTGCTAAATATCATTATTTGGTGATTATCTCTTGTTTTCATCGTCATCAGTCATGGTTTTTCCACAGCTGGATGAAGGCCTCCCCATGCCACCGCCAGCTCTCGAAATCCATAAGTGTTAACGGTGCTCATTTTATTTTTCTAAATATTATATTTCTTAACACGCTCATTATGAAATACCAAACGATAAATACAGTTCTATACTTAGAGCTATTACTCCTTAAAACTAGTGCCAGCTAAAACATTTTTCAGTTTGATGGAAGGAATAACAGTTATGACTTCATCGTTATTTTCATCACCAGCAAATTAATAATTTATTGTGTAACTGACCATGCTTGTGCATGTGTGTGTGTTTATCCATTGATGAAGCTGCAGTGATTATACGACTTGTGGCTGGCTTATGTTGAGTGAACAGCCGTTAAATAACTTTTTTCATAAACTTTACATATTATTGTAAATAGAGCAAAAATAATACAACCAAACCGCATAATACAATTATAACATTACAGGAAATTGACATTGTGATAATCATCGCATCATAAAAATGTATATCTTACGAAAGATCATATCGCGGCCACACAAACCGTCGAGGCCCCAACAAGGCATGAAGCTGACAATCACTCAGGCCCTGCGTTTGACGTTGGTAGGCCACCCACGTCTCCTCACCTGCCGTGTACTCAATCTCTGTCTCCTCCCTCTTCTCGCTACTGCCCCCGTGTGCCACGGCTAGTCACGACACTGACCATCCGTCTCGACTCAAAAGGGTGTAAAGGATACGGGTGGTTTTGTGTGAGATGCACACGTGCCGAATGTTTGTGCGAGGTGGGCATCTGTGGTGGTGTGCAGGTAATGTGGAGTGTTGTTGTTGTTGTTAGGACAGAGCCCGGCTGCGTCTTTCCTACCTCTGTGTGTACACGTGCGATTATGTCTTGATTTAATACGTCACTGCTTAGACAAGGCACAAATATACGTTGTATTGTTTTAACGGATGTGCAGGTTACCCTAACTTGTCCTTGTCTGCATCTTTGTGCGTGCAGTGGTGTGATGGGGGTTTTGCACGCTGCGCTGCAATCCTAGTGATGTAGTTTCGATGCCCCACAGTGGCTATTGGTGTCTGAGATTGGTCTAGATGCCCATTGGGTAAAGAGAGAGCCTTGTTCACCCACTACTGACGAAGGCCTCCGACCATGCCATGTCGCTCTTGTGGGTTGTTTGACCATATTTCAAAGCAGTGGTCAGGTAAGTGTTGAAGAAGGCAGGGAGCATATCAGTATAGTTCATTCATTCAGTGTTACGTCCGAGACTCAGTTCAGCAAGTGAGTTTTTTGTCCTGCCGTCTACTGCCCAAATCCCAGCCCCTGCTGTGCATGGCGGTCCCCTATCCAAGCGCTATCAAAGCCCAATCCTAATTTGCCTCTGAGACCTGAACAAATCACTCTGAATGTGCCCATTACATCACGTGTGTACATGTACAGCCCTTTTGCCAATCAACTCTCAGCTGAACACTTCCCGCATATAGTGTGAGTTATGGGGGGGTGATTTGACCATACATCACCATGTTGGTCAGTATTGGTTGGTGAAGTGGTAGGGGGAGGGGATCCATTAGATCTACTCGCCCTAACATGAATGCCATATACACTCAATAGCAGTCCCTGGTTAGATTAGACATAGGCAGCTGGGCATAAGAGGTACTGGTCCCACAACTCCCACTTGTACATCCCAATAGCCGCCTACATTGCCGTCCACGGTCTGTCTGCGCCGTTTCGTGTCTTGTCCCGCGGCCCTAACGTGCGAGCCTGTGCCCCCCCCCCCCTCCTGTGCCGGTGGCACCGGCAAGCTGTGGATGTGCGGGGGCAAGCTCCTGTTTGTGCCGTGCTCGCGAGCCGGCCACATCTACAGGTTACCCGACTGGGCCGGTTCGCCCGTCTCCGGAAAGCCCTTCTCTGTCGTGCAGGTTACCGTCGCTCGCCGCCGCCGCAAACCAGTCACGCTCTCGCTCCCTTGCGTAGTTATCCACGCGCCCCTTCTGCCTTCTGTGTGTCAGTAAGTGGGCAGGCGCCGTAGGCTCCCAAAAACGGAGAGATTGATTCCGAGTGAGAGGTTGTGGCCCATAGTCGACCGAAAATATTTTTGCCATTCGACGTAAAACTTGCAGTCGATCGGCAGTGTTTGTGGCCGCAATAAAAAAAAAACAGTTCGAGCATGTGGCCATCCTCTCGGCGGATTCTTCCTGAGAGAGCGACGTGGAGAAGCGAGATGTGCCCGTATGTTGTGTGGGTGCTGCGATGTCCAACCAGCAGGGGGGCCCTTGTGCCCCCTCCTCCACTCCCCCCTCGCTTTGTGAGGCTGGACATGAGATCTAGTGACCTCTCACTACACGTGTTTGTGTAGGATTTGTTCATTTATACGCACCAATATATACGCGTGCGATTTTTAAACGCACGTTGACGATATTGAATCAGAAATTCAATTGTGTGCTTCTAATAAAGTGATTTACCTAGCACCCAGAACCTCGTTAAAGAAAAGTAAATGATTCGATTGAATAAAACTGAGATCTTTGAGATCTAAACTCCTACATCAGCCACTGCCCGCCCCCCACTCCCGAAACGTTAAGACACCTCGCTTCTCCACCGACGTTTGAACTCGGCTGCGTTTGTGAGCCCACGCGTCAACCATCCGAGTGCCATTGCCGCATTGCCCATTCTGCACCTTCTCTCTCTCCCTCTCTCTGTGTATTCCTATCCTTCCCTCCCACACGGCGCACACACGCACAAAACGCGCGCACACGCCTGCTGGCTTTAGATTTGGCAGTGTGGAGGAAAGGTGCTCTTTGTGCCGTGCTCACGTGCGGGACACATTTACCGCTTGCATGGCTGGGCTGGGAACCCCCCTCCGCCCGGCTTGGGCTCCTCTCTCACTCTCAAGGTGCGTAGAAGCAGGGGGGCTGGGGGGGGCCGTGTGCCACCTTTGGGAGGTGAGGGGGGAAGGTGACGGAGGGAGGTGGTGGAAGCGCACTGGCACACTGGCACACTGGCATGCTTCACAGTGTGACATCGGTTTGATAATTTTAATGTACAGGGGTGACTAAAGGTTATCGGCTGTCATTTACTAACTCACGATTAGAAGGACGTTTTGAGCAGTGTGGTGATTCATAATTTACTAAAAAAATATATATTAAAATTCCTTAAATGTTGATTTGATCTTGGACAACGTTTAATAGAAGCATTAGAAACGATCGCAGCTGGAGATGCCGGTGAACACATCGGAGACTCTTCTCGAAACGATGCGCGTCGCCAACGGCCCAGCGCCACGGCGATGTGGTGGGGATCAGAGGGATGACGCTCGTTCCATTTAAAATCCTCACACTGCCGAGCGTATAGCCCGTGTGTGTGTATAGTAGCATCGTCCTAGCTCAAACTATTCTTATTCCTTCATGTCCCACAATGCAGGCAGACTTTGCTATTCATGCTCCTGACATTAGATACAACCATTTTTCGTAGTGTAGCAATGTAGTATATAATGATCAACAAATGTTTGTTTAATATGCAATTGTATGTAATCCATAGCAACACATTTCATATTTATACACGTAATATCAAATCTATCATTCTTAATATCACTATCGTGACAAACAAGGCATTATTTGGATATTTCTCCATGTCAACATTATAAGTCATTCTGTGATATCACCAACATCATCACCACACATCATCATTGCCATCCTCATTATATGGGATCGTTTCCTGGCAATGGCATCACTGCTGAAACCACGCGTTTCAGGAAGGTGACTCCATTTACAAAATAACAGCTTGCTTTAAAAAATAATAACAATTGGGTGCAGTCCTCCTTTGACGCGTGACGTTCCGTAACGCGTCTCTCGCCCGTGCGACCTCTCCTCCTCCGGTCGGTGGGGGCGTAGAACTACGTGCGCGTCGTCGAGGTGTGGTGGGACGAGTACCGGGACTACTTTTACGCGAGCCGGCCCGAGACGCAGGGCATCGCGTACGGCGATGTCACGGAGCTCAAGAAGTTCCGCGAGGACCACAACTGCAAGAGCTTCCGCTGGTTCATGGAGAACATCGCCTACGACATCCCCGAGTTCTACCCGCTGCCACCGCGCAACGTCGATTGGGGGGAGGTGGGTCCATGCAGCTTTTGTGTGTGTGTGTACGTGCGTCCACGTGGGGGAGCGGTAGTGTGGTTGTTCGAGTACTGCGCTACGAACCCGGCGACCAGAGTTCGATTCCCACTCGCGGGCCAACATCCGTGATGAATATCTTCACCGGTCCTGGGATTCTCCGAGGGTAACTTGAACTATTTTGCTTTTACCAGGTAAGTTCCACCGAGCTATATAGATATTTTTTCAGAAGCGACTTGGCCACAAAGTGGCTTATTGCGTGGAAATTTATAGCGGCCAAATACTCTGAATGGGTGTTGATTCTAAATGTGGAGAAAAAACTGGATGACCGACGAAAAAAATCTACACAACCACTGGGAGAACATGAAAACTCCAAACATACATGTGCCAGGTTCTGGATCGAACCCACGATCTCCTGTGTACCAGGCGAGGTAGTTGACATCACGCCACCATGGCACCACTCAGCCTTTAAATGAGCACCTGGTGTGATGTGTAAACATCATCACTGGAGAGACAAAGGCGGCTAGTTGTGGTGTTGGGCACCAACCCCTTTGTTCGCTGTGCCGGCTTTCATAGGTGCTTGCTAACAATACTTGCCCCAACAGTCTGTTACCGGCTATATGGGGGATCTTTGTTTGTGTTTTGTGCATATGGGTAGAGGCTTAATGGGTACAGCGCATGGGTTAGAGAAGAGATGGACTGACGTAGTACGGGAAGATGTGGAACTGAGTGGACTTGCCGACTACTGGTACCAGCGGTGTCAATATCAGCCTCTTGTGGAGGAGGAGGCTTGTGAAGGATGCTACTGGGCAGTTGAAGGCAGTCGCCCTCCAACAGCAACAACTGAGGGCAGAGGAAAGTCGTTAGTAACAACGAGCAGCAGCGTGCCGGGCGCCTAAAACGGAGTAAGTTGGCACAGTGGGGAGCACCCGGTACAGAGGACTGGGCGGCTAAAACACAGAAAGTATAAGTGGAGAATGAATGTGCATGTGTGAATGTGGTATATGCATGTCTGGTCTGTATGATTATTCACCTTCGTCTTTTAACTGATAACATCCGAGTTTGTCTCATGACCTCCTACCCAGGAACCATCGCCATTCCCAAATGGGCTCAAACTGCATGTAGCTTGGTGCAAGCATTCTGGTGAACACTATTGCCACCCCTTAGCGGCAGCTGTTATCTATTGTTCTTTGTATATGATTGGCTTGTGTGTCCGTGGTGTAGATACGTGGATTGGGTTCCAGCTATTGCATCGACAGCATGGGGCACACCAACGGAGGAGTGGTGGAACTTGGACCCTGCCACCGCATGGGAGGAAACCAGGTGACGCACACACACACAAAGCTAAAGGCAAAGATCCCCCCCACCCCCCACACAGCCTTAACAGACTGTTTGGTCGCAAGTGTTGTTAGCGAGCACCTCCTTCAGGCTGGCATGGCACACGAGGGGGTGGGTGGCCAGCACAAAGCCCTGTCTCCCCAGCGCTGATGTTTACACGCAGCATCAGATGCTCACTTGAGGCTGAGTCGACCTAGGGGGATGCTCAGGGCTGGTTCAGATAATCGTCACCAATGTTGGCAGGGAGCAGGAATTGGAATTCGGGTAGCTGGGTTCGTAGTGCAATGCGCTAACCACTGCGTTACTGCTCCCAACACAGGCATATTCACATCTATATGTGCATGTACGCATGGAGACATTCACGTGTACTACACTGACCAAAGGTCATAACTTAAAATAGTGCAAAGTGAAAAGAATCAAAGATTTGCGTGGTTCTGCGATGCAGTGCGTGGACGACACAGCCCTTATTGTCAACCCACTACTGGGTGACGAACCCCTCATGCAAGTGTGGTTCATAGGGGCTATTTTATTGTACTTCACCTCACTGGTCGGTGCGGGTTGACGTAGGTGGCGAGCACCTCCGATATTAGCACAGTTGGCCACGTACGGTGCAAAAGAAGTTGAACATGCATACGTGCATAGACGTTTGAGCATCGTTGTTGTAGAACAATTTGCTGCAGTGCTCCCTGCAGGCGACGTAGGCCGACCAGTGGCCTTTTAAGAATCTGTTGTGCATTGTGGGCGCCCATCCAAGCACTGTCCCGGCTAAACATTGCTTGGCTTCTGAGATCCGACAAGGTGGAGGTTGGTGGATTTCAGATGGTTTGGTGCATCGCGGTGAAACGTGTTTCTAAGATTTTCACGGAACTTGGCGCTCTACTACTTTACGGATCGGGAAAATGTATTTGAGCGACCTTGCGACTTGCGTGTTTTCACCACAGCTGTTCCGAATTAACGAAGCCAAGCAACTGATGCAGTACGACCAGTGCCTGACGCAGCACCGCGACGGCAACAAGATCACCATCATGCACTGCGGCATGAAGCAGTTCGAGGAGTGGACGTACGACAAGGTACGATCGCCCTGGCGAGGCAATACGCCGTTCAAAAAATTAAACAAACGCGTGTGTGTGTGTACGTGTGTGGAGAGTGGTAGTGTAGCGGTTAGCATGCTGCGCTACCAACTCTCGGTGACCCAAGTTCGATTCCTACTCGTGGCCATCAACACCAGTGGTGATTATCTGAACCGGTCCTGAGCCTCCCCTTGGTCGACTCGGCCTCAAATGAGTACCTGTTGCGGTGTGTAAACATCGCCACTGGGGAGACAAAGGCCGTTGGGCGTGGTGCTGGGCGCACGCACCCCTAGTTTACCGTGCCAGCCTTCATAGGTGCTCACTAACAGCACTTTCCCTTAAAGCCTGTTCGAACAGGCTACACGGCGGATCTTTGTCTTTGCAGTAGTGCGCTAACACAACTAGCACAATCTCAACACGTGCGGTATTTAATGCTACTCTAAAGTGAAAAAACATTACATGTAATAGACAACATTTTGGGCAGTGACATTCAAGATCGTTTTTCCTCTTTAGAACAGTATTAATGACGCACGTGTTGCGTTTTTATTGCATGAACTGTTCTGGCACTTTTGGCAGATAGCTGTGTTAATTCACTGTGCAGGAATGCAGCTTATCTCCGGCGCTTATAAATAACTCCACATCACACACCAGTACTGCAGTCCCCTCCACTGGCTCCCAATCCAGTCCCCGAATCGATTTCAAGATCTCGCGTACAATCTGCATGATCCTCCATGGACTTAACCCTGCTTACTGCTCCCCTCTCAGCTCATTCTGCTCCCCTTATGCACTCTCCTGCCTCTCCCCTCTCATCTCACTCTACTCCTCTCATGCACTCTCCTGCCTCTCCCCTCTCATCTCACTCTACTCCCCTCAGGCACTCTCCTACCTCTCCCCTCTCATCTCGCTCTCCTGTCCTCCACGCGCTCTCCTGCCTCTCCCCTCTCATCTCACTCCACTCCCCTCCACGCACTCTCCTGGCTCTCCCCAATCATCTCACTCCACTCCCCCCTCCACGCACTCTCCTGCCTCTCCCCTCTCATCTCACTACTCCCCTCATGCACTCTCCTACCTCTCCCCTCTCATCTCACTCCACTCCCTTCATGCACTCTCCTACCTCTCCCCTCTCATCTCACTACTCCCCTCCACGCACTCTCCTACCTCTCCCCTCTCATCTCACTACTCCCCTCATGCGCTGTCCTGCCTCTCCCCTCTCATCTCACTACTCCCCTCACACACTCTTCTACCTCTTCCCTCTCATCTCACTACTCCCCTCATGTGCTCTCCTGCCTCTCCCCTATCATCTCACTCTACTCCCCTCATGCACTCTCCTGCCTCTCCCCTCTCATCTCACTCTACTCCCCTCCATGCGCTGTTCACGCCAGCAACGGAGTGTTTCTGTCGAAGGCCCGATGTTGAGATGGAAAGGAAAAGTGATGTTTCTTTTTTTATAAGGGACCACTTCATTTAATTCAAAATGCAAGACATAACGTTCATGTTTGACACGGAGCGATGGATAGTGTGATAATGTTGAAAGGCAGCGACGGAGTAGCGATTCCATCTCGCCCGAGATGTTTGCTTCTCACCATCACCTCCTGTCTACCACTCGGTCATGGAACGGTGATTCGGTCTCCTCCGATACGTTGGTTTGCGTTGAGATGAAAGGGATTAAATTGTCGCTATGAAAGAACAATGGCGCTGCGTTTTATACGTAATCTGTCTTATGAGGTCAGGTCTCCTTGGCCTTGAGCCCAATTCGCTCACCGCCCGCGCCACACGCCAATGAACATCGCACAGTGAAGCCCTCTATCTCCTCTCTCCTTGAGATGCGGGTTGCGTTTTAGATGCTTAAAGGAACATTGGTTCGTCATTTGTTTTCCCACGTCTTCAACGAGTTTCAAGACCCTTTTTTTCAGGAGGGGCAGGGGGGGGGTCCTGCAAAATTGGGATGTTTGGCCCGTTCCGTTGTTACGGAGCGTTGTGGCTTGTAGGGAGGAAATCTCGTTTACATTTGAGGTCCGCACTGATATAGTGCCGAGTCCATGTTCTGTACTGCCATCTCCTGGCCGCCTAAGAGTCGAGCAGGTTTGGAAGTATCTCAAACCGACATGATCGACCAACCTTGACCGACAAAGCATCGTCTATTACATGTGTGTAATTCCTTGCTTGTGTGAGATGTTTCAAATGAGACTGAGAGTTGATAAGACCAAGTCGCCCTAAATGCACCGTTCTTATTGATGGGAGACTACCAGGGGATTGCCAGGAATTGTCGGCATGAGGCTGTGAAGTGGTCAGGAGACACGAATGCTGAGTGGTCACCCCCTCTATATGTACGGGTTTTCTCCGGGAACTCCCGATTTTCTTACCACAAGCCCAACATTCATAAATGGAACATTGTCCAAACATCCCAATTGCAGGACTTTCCTAATAAACAGCCTTCAGACTCATTGAGGCTTTCCTAGATAAATTCTTGACATTACCATATAATATTCTCTGGGTCTTTTGGTAAAGTCACGTAGATAGGTTCAAATTAATAAAAATAAACAAAAAAACTACGACGTTTCGATCTCAACACAAGCGATCGTCATCAGGATGACGATCGCTTATGTTGAGATCGAAACGTCATAGTTTATTTTTATTAATTTGAATCTATCTACGTGACTTTACCGAAAGACCCAAAGAATATGAATTCCTGCAGTGACGAAAGCTTTAAGTCAAAATTACCATATCATATTGAGAAGCATTGGTATTCCTCCAATAGCAACGTATTCGGCAATAACACTGTTCTAAAAGGAACGCTTTATATTAAGTGACCTTTCTTGATCCTTCATAGCAAAGCGATCTCTGCTATGAAGCAGTACCATTGCTCAAAACGCCACCTAATATGTATTTTTTTCTTTGTAGTGCAGTTCTTGTTATTTGTGCTTGTGCGCTGCTGAGAAACAAAAATGGTTTAACATTTTTTTCAACGTCTAACTCCCCAGCCCCTTTTCACAGATCATGTGCTCTCAAAGAATTTGGAAGCAGAAGGCAAATTTTTTTTTTAATCTCACACGCACGTTCCCCTCCCCTTCCCCAGGAGAAGCACGTGTTTGTGTACACGCCGAAGGGATGGTGCCTCGATCGCTCGGAGCTGCTGCACCAGGTGTTCGTGGCGACGTGCGAGGACGGCAAAACCTCGCAGCAGTGGGAGATGAACAACATCGTCGGCCTCTAACCTGTGACCTCTGTGACCCCGGGACCACGTGACCTGCACATCGACGTCTCTAAAGCACACATGCCTAGGCATGTAACGATTCACCGCCCCTCAGTGATGTGATCGATTGCAATCGATATTCGATGGGGTTTTTGTTTCTTGTCTAGTTTTTTATCACCTTGTTTGTATTGTTTCTTTGTGTGCTTTTTCCCTCCTATGTTGAGTTCCGTTTGCTCCATTAACCCTAAATGTAATACCTTTGTGTAATTTTGTGTACGACCCATACATTGTAAATTATCGATTCTCACGCGCACACTTCGATACGTGTTTCGTGGCCGTTAATTTCGATCTGAATCGTTACACGCCTCTTACAGCCACGTTTACATATATGTACGTGTGTGTGTGGTCTGTGTATATTGCCCCAACAGTCAGTGTAGGTTATGTAGGGGCCTATGTATGGATCTTTGTCGTGTTTGTATCTCTATCAGCGTGTGTATATAGTATATATACTGTACGTGCGTATACGAGTGCAGTGCTTTCGTGGTTTGTGCACTGCACTACGAACCTGGCGACCCGAGTTCGATTCCCGCTCATGACCAATAAGTGTCCAATATTTTGAACCAGTGCTGCCTCCCCTAGGTCAACTTGGCCTTAAATGAGTACCTGGTGTAGTGTGTGAACATCGGCACTGGGGAGACAAAGGCAGCCGGGCGTGGTGTTGCCCACCCACCTCCTCATGTGCCATGCTTGCCTTGATAGGCACTAGTCACAACAGTATGTTACGGCTATGCGGGGGGGGGTTTGTCTTTGTGTGTGTGTGTATATAGCATATGTACATTTATGTGTCTATATACACATACATGTGTGTGTGATACTGGTTTCGTGTACATATTGTGCACGGGTGTACATATATACAGTATATGTATTATCCTTTTGGAAAATAATATTGAAACAAGTCTTAAAAAGATATAAGACCTATATATATGTATTTTTTATAAATATTTACGTTGTGTCAGTGGCTCAGCCTTCTCATTTTGGAACCAAATTCGTTGCAATGCTCCCGAGTTGGTCGGTGCTGCATTGGGGCACGAGAGAACAAATTATATCAATTCTGAAGTTACACAGAATACTCGTGGACTGGCTACGTACGTTTAAATAAACTTGCAACATCTCGGTTGCTTAATTTATTACAATACCAACAACAATAATTGACCGCAGCAAAACAAAAGTTTACGTTTCGACGCGTAAGTATTTTGTGAATTTTCAACACTTTCGTCAACATCTGCCTGAGAGAGGGGGGGGAGAAAATATATAAATACTCGACTTTCTGGGCAAATTGTCATGAATTTCCCTACGATGAAGTTGGGCCATTGCTCGTAACGTCGACCTATTGTGTATTTTTTTTTCCCCTTTCCTAGCGCAATGTTATTGATGAATGCGTCGCTTTTTATTTTATTTATGCTGGGCACAACTACCAACGCAGTGTCACCCAATGTTTTGTTATTTTTGTGAATTGGAAATGTGTAAATTTAAAAAAAATTCAAATGTGATAGATTTTTTTTTTTTTACATGATCACAACCTTGAGGTTGGTAACTCAAGTTTAGTGTTAGGGTCGCCCAGCCTATCGTGCAGGGCGCTGTGTAAGATAGCAGAAGCTACGAGCGTTTGTCGGTAGCCCTGGATTGCTAAATTAAAACGCAGGCAGGGCTCGTAACACTGCGTCTGTGTCGCGTTGCGGCAAGTAGCTTCTGTAGCGATCGGCTACCTTTGTGCTCTTCATACCTTCAAAGCCTCCCCCACCCCCCCCCTTCCCCCGAGTCTTTGTGCGTACACATAATCACAGCCGTTGGTAACCCATGTGTACAGGGAGGTCCAGGAGATGTCTTGTGATCCCCATTTAATTCTCTAAAACTGAATATGCTTGCACACCATTGAGTGTGAAAAGGGAAATGAATGAGCAAAGGGAAGAAAAAAATGTTAGGGGCCAATTGGAGGTCACATGACATCTGGACCCCCTCCCTGTACATGTCCAGCCTTTAGTCGATCCCACTGCTGGATGGGGGTCTTCCCATGCCGGGTAGGTCATGGGAAGTAATTTACCACAGTGGGAGTATAGAAGCACAGTAGAAAAACGGATTTGAGTGGTATGAATATCTTGGCCTTATTTGACATTGTTATTTTTGTACCAACAGATTTTGGGGGCCCTGACTTGAAGAAGTCACTTTATTTTTTAAAAGGAGATGTATTTTTATTTATAGTTTTTTTATTTTGTCAAATAATCGCCGTGCATGGTACATTCCTTTTGCAGTACGGGTCGCCAAGAATACGGTTGGGTATGCGCCCGGCGTTTCCTTGAAATCTCCCCGTCTTTCGTGTACGCTGCAGTGATGCTGAAACATTTTTTGCAACGCAGCCTTGTTGAGGTTCCGTTGAGGCCGTGCCGCCCTCCGTTGTTGGGAGCGGTGCGTAGCTATCGATTGTGCAGGTGGTACAACTGCACCGTAGGGTGGGGGGGTACGTGGGCCGGGGAGGTTACGAAGAGGAGTGGAGGGGGTGGGACATTGGACGGGGGACGCCCATTTCATTTGCACCTTCTGATAAGCACGGTTGGCTACGTACGGTGCGAAAGAAGTTGAACATGCAGCAGGGCCCGTGCCAACCGCGCTATGCCACTGCGTTGTGTCAATTCGTCGTTCCGCGTAGACATTGTTGTCTCATGGCGCAGCAGGATCTTTTAGGAAAGGCGTCGATGTTCGGAAACCTTCCCGGGTTTAACTTAAAAAATTCAACACATACGTCGATAAAACGTAAAATGAAAAATATGTCAGAAGCGATGTTTTGAGCAGAGGCCCTTCACAGGACACACATGACGTATGTGCATATATGATGTGTGTGTGTGATTTGGAGAAGGGTCCCCAGCCCACAACGTTGCCTCATGTACATCTTTCCCATATAAGGCATTGTTATTGGGTGTGACACGCAGTCGGCTCTTATGACCACTATCCATCATAAATCGGGGGTCTTTTTGGGTTAGATCGCATAGATGTTGGCGGACGTTTAGAGGTTTTTTTTTGTCAACTGTGCTTGAGAACCACTGCAAACGGAGCAGAAGCACCAAACACATGGTTTAAGTTTACATAAAGTAGCACCTGTGACACACGAAAGATTAATTCAAGACCAAGGCATCACAGCACTTCTAGTCTTCACGACTCCTCTCTCTCCCTCGACTTCCTACCTTCTCTTTATCCAGTCCCATCCCACTTTTCAAATCGCCCAATTCCTTTTTTTTTACCTAAGGGTCTCCAAATGTATTTGTACGACTATACAAATCGATGCCAGCGACCCTTGCCATCGAACAACCGCCAGTCACACGGCTTGTCACCCGACCTCTTCCTTCCCACGTCCTGTGTCATCATCTCCCGTCTCTCTCTCTACCTCTGAACCGTTAGGAACCGCTCGGTGAGTGCTGGTCCGTGGACGATTGTGCACCTGGACTCTGGTACGATTGTGCACCTTAACCCTCTCACGATTGTGCGCCTGGACTCTGGCACGATTGTGCGCACCGTGCTCTCTCACGGGCTGGACTGCATTGACCCGCGCCTTGAGTAACAACTCGCATTAGCAGAGCTGTCAACCCCTTATCGGTGCCCTACATTATTACAAATTCAGACCTTATTGGTGGCCCCCGTGTCCCTTATAAATCTCAACGTTCATCCGACGAAGTCCCATCACAGGGGGAGAAACAAGCAAATATACAAAATGTTTACCCGTATCGAAACGGCCGTACGCCGTCATGGACCTGAAAACTCAATTCCCCTGTACAAGAATACGTGGTGAACCGTACGGGTTGAAATTATATGGTAAATGTGGTTGGGTTGTTGTTGGTTGGTTTCAACTTTTTGCCTATTGCTGGCACACCGCTCCACGTCTCCCCCTACCGGGGACGCGGCTGCTACTGCGTGGGGCGGAGTGTTTGTGGAGGGGCGGCTCCCTCCCTCCCGCCGTCGTCGTCGTTGCTGCGGCGAATCGCACAGTTCGTTCGGCGGCCTGTGGTGGTGGTGTTGAGGAGGGTGGTGAGGAGGGTGGGGGGGTTGCGCAACAGCCTCTCTTCACACGCTGCAGCCATTGAATGCGGTGTTGTGAAGCACGTACCACTGTTGACTGGACTGAGCCAGCGCGCGCGCGTGCGCGTGTGTGTGTGGCGCGCGTGTATGCTAAGTGTGTGTGTGTGTGCTGAGTGTGTGCTGTGTGAGTGAGTGTGTGGTGTGTGTTGGTGTGTGTGCTTTGTGTGTTGGCGCACAGCGCCGAGTTTGATTCCCGCTGCAACTAAAAACAAATATCATGAACCGGTCCCGGGCTCCCCGCCTAGGTCAACTCAGCCATAAATGAGTACCTGCTGCGGTGTTTAAACATCAGAACCGGTGATACAAATGAGGCCGGGTGCGGTGCTATTTTGGCCTTTGTAGTTCCTCGCTAACAGCACGGTCCATGGAAGGCAATGCTTGCTGCAAGGGATATGTATTATCGTTGTATCCTCACGGCCACCAAGCATACATATCCAGAGAGATAGGCGCTCGCAAAAATGCCGTCCGCATAAGGGGGCGGGTGGATCGGCACGTTTAGCAGCAGAGCGAGAGATTTGGCCATCTTTTGTGTTAATGAGTGACACGCATGAAGAAGGCGGCGTACAACGTGTGTGTGTGGCTGTCAGAATTGGGTGATTTTGACAAGGATACACAGATGTTCATTGGGGGATTTAATTGGGTTGACGATCATTCAAGTTGGTGCGCTGCTGTTGGGGGATGATTGTGAAAGTAGCCACTGTGTTTGTGTGTGTGTGTCCTTCCCCGCACGTTCGATTAGCACGGTTAGCGCTATGTACGATGCGAAATAAGTTCAACATCGTAATTAAAGCCTCTCCTCCATCTGTGTCACGGTCCCAAAAGCACACAAACTTCCAGGAGTCACAAATGGTGTTTTGTGGGTGAGACCGTTTTAACAGTAACGGATTGATTGGTTGTAAATCGATTTTCTCTCGAATGAATTTACATTTTTGGGAGATTGTTCTTTAAACAAAAAAAAACTCCTTGATGCAATGTTATAATCGCTTTGTTGTAAAGTGAGAGATACTGTGACGCTGCCGCGGGGGAGATAATCGCAGTTGTCTGTGGTGGAATCTTTGGCACGTTTGTGTTTGTTTCAACCTCCCACGGAGTGAAACTTCTAAGTCGTCTTTAACTTCTGTCCGCGTAAGTCATTATTGAGTGTGGTCGTGCACAGACGCTCTCGACCACACAAAGGGGGATCTTCCAAACAAGTTGAGAAAAATCTCACAGTCGTAATGCTGCGATGTATTCTAAAATAGATGGGGAGGGAACGTAAATATTTCCCCAAACGATACTTTACTCGTTTTTTTACCGTACAAGTTAAACATGGGTCACGTTACTCACGTATTTGTCAACTCGGTACCCTATTGGGCTCAACATGACATCCTGTATTCAAGTCCTGAAAGTGTAATGTTATGTCTGCTGGTTGCAGTGGAGACACTGAAAAATGTGATGTGGGATTGTGTGCTCGCAAGCTTCAAATGCACCTTTTCATTATCTGACTGCCCTTATCATCTACAGCCCTCTCATTCGTCCTGCACATACCAGAAGTGTATTTAAAGGGCGCCTTTGTTTGACATTACGATTCAAGCCTTGTGGATGAGCTCGCAGATCCACTTGCGGCTCGTTTAAGTTGCAACATGTGACACTGCAAAAACACAATTGCCCCCATTTTTGATCTACTGGATGGTATTCACTTGGAACGTCGCCTACCACTTAATAAGACCTATCCCTTGCCCTCACCTAAGCTTGTTGGGAGTAGGGTTATGGTATGAACCAAACGTATGGAATATGATTGCATGTTAATCGACCTGGACTATCTATATCTTCCTCATTGTTTATGGTTGGACCGTTGTCACTTTGTATCGCAATATTCCGCAAGAGACAAACACAACAGCATACGTGACCCAGCCTTCTGACCCATTTCCTGACGTTTTAACTTTGTTTTATTTTAGTTTGTTCAACTGGTGTGTGTTAGGCGGTATGTTAATCGTTACAGGACAAAACGGTGAAAGCTTTTGTTTTTACATTTTATTTATAGCTTTACTTGGGATGGGTTACTGTGTAATGCATTGGCTGTGACCGATGTTATGGCCTTTATTCTCTTAGTTAATCATATGCGTTTGTTTCTTTTACTGTCGTTGCAATCGCATAAACCAAACCCACTGGGAACTCGGTTTTCAGCGTAGTGATGATACATTCCATAGGAAATAACTCCTGTAGGTTGATATTTGAAAAACAAAAATGCTGAAAAGTAAAAACAAATATTCTGATGCCTTTTTGTTTCAATACGTTTCAAATTGCATGTGTATGCAGACCGACTTTAGGTGTGGTTGTTGCCTGCCCCGTGTCGACACCGATTTCTGCAGGCAACCACTTTGCGACCACTTCTATTAATAATCTTAACAAAGCGAGCTTCCTTCACACGCAAATCTAGCGACCACGGTGATGTTTTTGAATTGTTATATTTTTTTATGGACGGGCTGGTGGGTTTCATTTAATTGTATAGACATGTTCAAGTTTACATTCGTAAATTATTCAGTTATCAGGTGTGTAGGACAAATAACTTAGATGTAATGGGTATAAGCGTTTTATATGTATACACAACGTAACTTAATGTTTTTGATCGCAAATGTCAAGGGAACACTGGCACCTGTGGTTGAAGTGACATCTGTGCCCAAAGCTGCCGTGAAGATTCCTGCAATATGAGGGTAGTCATGATGATACAAAAATATATTAGGACACTCCACTCTGTTTGCAAACTTCAAATTATAAGTTTTATATTCCAATGTATAATCCCAGTTTAGTAATTTTGCGAGTCATCTAGACCATTTGTGTGGACCACCACTTGACCAAAACGTCTTGTGAGCTCTACAATGAGAGCAGTCAACGTGGTGTCATCTTCTTGAAGGAGTGGATCCAGTGTGTGAAATTTGCCCCCCTGAACGTGAAAAAATACATTCCAAAATTGCCCTAAGGGACGTTTGGGGTTATGTGCCTGACGGAAGATTAAATAATACTGCATAATGGAAAAATGTATTGTAAGAATGTCAATTCCCCTGTTAAATGAAAATCTTAAAGTGTTAAGTTTATATATTCTCGAGAGTAAAAGGGAGGAAATGTATTTGTCTGACATACTTAGGGGGCAGACTTGCATTTGGAAAAGGTGGGGACTTTTTTAACTTGACTGCAAAAAGTAACTTGAGTCGTAACAGCAATTTGTGCGACATTAAATCATAAACCAATGCTCGTGCCAGCGATGCACTGAAACACCGTGCCGCTGTTCTGTACCGCCCTACTGATTCCTCGTCCACTGTGAAATGCACAAAGTACGCGGTAAACAACCAAAAGCTAAAAATGCATTGCTCTAATGCAAGCCGTGTCCTTCGGCTGGAGGATTTGTTTGTTTCGTATACATTTTTTTTGCAAGGAATTTTAAGTTTATAAGGTCCCTGTACATGCACAGGAATCTAGCCTATGAATCAATGTGAACATGAAAGGTTTGAAATTTGGCGAGTTGGAAATATTGAGCTGTTTCTTTCCACTCTCGTCTTAACTCCTTTTGTAAACTGGGGAACAAACACGAGGTTGGTAAATGAGATGGCTATGTCAGTCTCATAACGAGGGATAAACCACTGCAATTTGAATTGACGCTTCTACGGAATAATTCTGTTCCATAAAAAAATAACGTGCCATGATTATAGCTATGTATCTTCCATGCAAAGTGAAGTGGGGTTTTTTTGTACAAGTCCTGGGAAAAGGCTGTATTTTATCTTGTGTTTTCAAGTAATGCTTGAAAAAAAATTACACCAAAAATAGATGCATGTTCAAAAAGAGAATGTGAATTGCAGATGTGCAGGAAATTCAACTGTAAATCGGGCTGCTAAGGATCTGGGATTGGTGATTTTTTTTTTCTTGAACGGGTGTTGCGTTGTTATCTTGTTACCGTAGCCTCCGTGTTATTACGCACCCTTTTCCCACCCCAGTATTTTAAAGAAAAAGTTGAGGCTGGGTCTTGTAACTCAATAGGTGGCCATTTGTGTGCGCGCGACGGAATTTGTGTAACCTAATTGATACCGTGCACAAGTTTGAGGTGTGTCTTCCTTTCTCGAGCGGCTATTATAATCTGGAGAATACGGCAAGCACCATGGTAGTTTGTGGTCCATCTTTGAGACACGTTAATGTGTTTTTACATTTGTGATACGAAGTAGCTGTAACAGTGATCGGCAGTGCGATTCCATGATGATAATTTTGGCCTTGGGACCACGGAGCCAATTTTACAGAACTAGCAGTGTAGAACTGTTGCTAGAGATCAGATTGGTTCGAATTGTGTAAAACTGAATGACATTGGCAGCATGTAGTTTTATAAAATGCTGAATGAACGTATTGGCAGGTGGGGGGGGTGTTACAATATTCCATTTAATTTACAATGCCACAAACATGCAATCTGGTCTCCTGCATCAGGTTTAAAATCAAGTGGCTCCTTAAGCCAACAAACCCTTGCTTCAAATAGTTACACTTGACAGTATGCAATATGCTTCTGCTAAACGAGATAGTAAAACTAAATCTGTACACTGGAAATAGGGGCTTATTTTTATAATTGTGATCAGTTTTTTTTCAGTGGTGATAAATAAAGTGTATATATTGTCAATTATGTCATTGTCATAACTTATTTCATTGCATTTGGTCTTTGTAGTTTTTATTCCCGCGTGACATGCAAGTGAACATTTGCAGGAAAATCAACTGTTTTGTCTTATGTAGTGCACAGTCTTTAAAATCCATCACTTTCTCTGGCTCAGATAATTTAACAGCCATAAAAATTAATGCAAACTGGAAACTATACTCATGGCTAACCATCAAAACAGAAATCTCAGCGTGCTTTGCATGTCCAGATGACGCCACCTTTCCTGCACGTATTTTGCAGTTTTGTGCAAATGAGACTATCCTGGTCTCTTGCATTTTCACCTGGTCAAACAGAATAAACGTTAAACTTTTGGAAGGTGGTGGGTGTGAAAAATGGGCAAATTGTCCCCAGGCCTCACAAATAGGATCCCACAAAGGACCTATTATTTTGTCCCTAATGAATAAGGAGGCTGCATGTGGCATACTGCCCCACGCATATAGAAACCTCTGCACGGCCCTGGTCTCAAGAGCTGAGATTGTGGAAAATATTCCGGGCAGATCGTGCTGATTTACGACTCCCCAGTACAATGTGCCATCGCATTCTTCTGATTTGTGTCCGAGGTATTCGTTGACCAACCGGTCCTAACACTTGCTGTGGCTGAAGAGGTAGTTTGACAGGCATTACAAAGGCAGGACCAAAACTATGTGCACAACTCAAGATTGAAAACTAATTTTGTAAGAACTGCTTTGTTTAGTTTTTCCTTCCCCACACCTGATTCGCACGGTTTTGCTAGACACTACGAAATAAGTTCAACATCCATACAAAAAGGTGTCAACCTCCAAGCATAATGGATATCGCCCAACATGCCAACATTGAGTCCCAAGAAAATAAAACTTTTTTAGCTGTCATGTCTTGCTTCCTAAATCGGAACTTTAGGCAGTGCAGAATTTATCCCCAGTGTAGGGAGGGCTAGCCGACGAAGTGGCAGGTAACAATGGCTTAGCTTTTCTGATGAGTTATAAACAGTAGTGGCGGGGGTTGTTAAATACTAACTGGTACAGCACTTTTAAAACTCTAAAACCAAACTTTATTTTACCAGGTAAGGCCCACTGAGCTATATAGCTATTTTTCATAAGCCAACTGGCCACAATAGCTCAACGAGGTGGCTTATGTGGAAATGTATAGCAGCCAAATACTCGAGGCACGTTTCTAAATGTGGAGGGGAAACCCCATAGAAAAATCCACAGGGACAACATGCAAACTCCAAACACGACATGGTTGGGTACAAACTCACGATCTGTATACTGTAACAGGTGAAGTATTAAACATCTTGTCATCAGTGCCCCATTTTTTTATCATCCATTACTGGTTCGTGTCAGGACCGGTAACCATTTCCTGTGGAATGAGGAATGAATGCACCAGTTAACATGCGACTGGCCAGCAGTAGCTGTTCAACCCCTATGACAGCCTAAGTCACCGCCCGCTACAGGTTTTTCAGTTAAGGTGCAGCCCTGCAACTAGTTGTTCATGTCACTGGTAGTAGAAATTACTCTACTAGAGCAAACGTTCGATGTTTTACCATTTCATGCCAAAAATATTTTATAAGAGGTAGGCCATATTAATAATTTACCCAACCACATGAAACCTATTCGGCTGGAAACTTTCCTCGATGTACTTGTGCCCAGACTATCGAATCGGTAAACCTGGATTGCAAATCCTGTGGTGACCATGACACTAGCAGCTCCCTTGTTTCTCCGTTAAGGTGAAACACGTGCATTACTCTGGACATTTTCAGTGTGGCAAACTAGTAACCATTCATTATTTGGTTACTTATGCATTAAATATACAATTTGAACCCCAATTCAGTATTTTCCTTGTCCTTAAATACCAAAAAATGCTGTCAGCCAAGTTCGTGGCCATCACATGGTTATGTGCAGATGATGCAATGGTGCCATTTTAATATGCAAGGAATGCCTATTCGAGTTGTGGTTTTTGCAAATGAATAAACTTAAAATGGGAAAAAGCTAAATGTGGTTGCTTTGTTTCAAATTTCAGTGACTCAATCTGGTCAATGTTTCTGAAACTGCACTTCCATAATTTCCACGTATAAATGTTGAGATCATCCAGACGAGATTCTCAATTTAATATGGATTGTTTTAATGAACACCTTTTAAATTGTGTTATGGCTCATATGGATATAAATTGGCATTGCGGCCAAGTGTTTACAATTTTCATGAAGAATTCTAAGATGCACAAGGTCATTTTCTTCATTAAACCTTGATGTAAACCAATTTCTGAGTATGGTCAGTTTATTCCAAAGGCAGAATACACCAAGACTGAGCAACTGAATGCAAGCTCCTTTGAGTTTTCTAAAGCGTCATGTTTGTCTTTCTACTTCCACCACCGAGACACTTTTTTAAAGTATAAACATTAACAGCAAAGTCACTAAAATGTTTATTAGTAAATCAAATACAGAACAAAAAGCACAATAAAACATGCAGCTCACGAGTACTGTATTAATGTACTAGAATAATCATTTGGCAGTTTTTTTACGACTGCAATTATTTTTTGTACAAAAAAAAAGCCTGAACTAGAAAAGGCAAGCAACAATGAAGCGCCAAATGAAATGTTTTCACTTTCCACTTTAAACATAAATGCTTAAAGGGAAGAGAAAGCCTGTACATGAAGCAGTAACTTACAACACAGTGTACATTGATCCATTTATAGCTGAAAAGCATCTGCTCATTTGCCACATCCTTGAATCGCTAGCAAAAATTTCACTCGGCAACAACACACTACTAAAGATGCCAAAATTGACAGGTTTTCATCTATTACTGTTGCCACAAACCTGCAGTTTCCAAATTATCTAGCCATTATTGCCTTAAGCATATAATACGCACAAGCTCAGCAAAAAATATGTCATCAGGTATGCTCACTAAATTCAGTGCTCGTCAAACTGTGGCTGCAGTAACCATGGCATCCCTTACACAAAAACCCCGAACTAAAGTTTAGTAAGTACAAGAGTGTATTTATTTGAAGTATTATCTTGTTTTCTTTACAGCTAGCTTACTTCACAATTCCCTGTGTCACCATCGTAACTTCAATGAGGTCTGCATGGGAATGTTTTTGCACACTCCAATTTTGGTTTTATGAACCACCCGTGGGTGTTAACGATTTTATTAATGCGGACAATCCGTACAGTTTCTATTCATGTATGGTATCCGTAGATTTTCAATATTAAAATTTCATAACACCTTTCCAACCAGGCAGCTAACCAGTTTCAAACAAAGTGAGAGGAAACTAACGTTAGCGAAACCAGCCAAACCGTGAAGTAAGCCCACCATACTTCCATTTACACTCCTGCTAGCAATCCTATTCATCATCATCATCATCGTCTTCGTCCTCGTCCTCATCATCTTCCTCATCATCATCTTCATCGTCGTCATCATCCCTCTGCTTGCTGGCTGGTTTCGAGGCCCCCTTGCTGGTCTCGACCTTGCCCTTTGACCTGTACGAAGCCATGTCCTGTAAAACAGAGGTAAAACCATGCAACCTTGTCCAAGTGAACACTACAGGTTTCCAAATTACCCAACACGAGGAAAGATGAGAAAGCAGCCTCTCCTGTTGTACTCACCTTGTCGTACTTCTCCTTCAGCTTGGCTGTCTTGCGCTCGTAGATCGACTTTTCGTCAGCAGGAGCATTGTTCCACATCTCACCCAGTTTCTTGGCAATGGAGCCAATGGTGAGACCGGGATTTTCAGCGCGCACCTTGGAGCGGTACTCAGCGCAGTAGATGAAGAAAGCCGACCTAGAGACGCACGCACGCGCAGGAGCAGCATTCGCCGCACGCGGAGAAGCACGCAAACAGTGTGAGGGAGCGACTCTCGCTGCGTGAGAGCCTGCGGGGAAAAGCACGGGCCAACACAACAGCAACAGAAAAAAAAATGCATAACATGACAGGCAAAATAATGGATACAAAGCACACAGAAAACATAAAATTATTGCAACAAAGCAGTTTCAACAGTGCAATAAAATAAGTGTTTTTTTATTCTCAACACTGTGATAATAACACCCTACTGCATCAGGCCCAATTAACAGGGCTGTTATTTATAACTCGCGTGCGATGAGATTCTCACGGGGGTCTCTTGGGGGCATTGGGGTCCTTCTTTTTCCTGCTGCCCCGCTCGCCCTTGGGAGGCACGTACGTCTTCATCTCTCGGTCATACCGCACCTTGTCCACCTTCGCCATGTCCTCAAAGCGCGTCTTCTCCTTCTCCGACATCGTCTGTATGACAAAAAAAAATTGTATTCCTTGAATAAAACCACAACAATTTCACCCTTTGACATGTCAGTTAGATCAGTCCCAAAAACAGTGCGAGACTTAATGATTGCCACGGTCGCTCACCTTCCACCGCTCGGAGCACTTCTTGGAGAACTCGGCGAAGTTGACCGACGCCTCTGGGTTCTTCTTCTTGTGCTCCTCACGGCATGTCTGCACGAAGTAGGCGTATGACGACATCTTGCCCTTGGGCTTCTTCGGATCTCCCTTACCCATGGTTGGTTCTTGTTGGCCGCTGTCACCGACACTTGCTGCTCAAGATTCTTCTTATTTCCTTGACACTACTGCCATCGCAGGGTAGTGGTACAAACAGACGTTAGATATTTAATAGCTCACATCATTTGTAGCTTTCAGAGCTGGTTGCTGTGTAAAAACTATCCAACTTTGAACATATGAAACCAATTTAGTACCTCTTCTCTGGAAATGTATAACTTAAAATGTAACAAAGCTTTTACAATTGTTCGCTAATACTTATATCAAGTGACTTCATTAACACTACAATTACTACAGAAACAATATTACATGAGCTTAATGACCGAGTACAAGATAGAGCACAATCTTTGCTGCTCAAACAGCGTTGACTAATGCATACAATTTTTGGATAATACGTTATTAGAGTTTTGCTGGCTGGTGTGTGGTTATGTCACCAAGCAAATCTGCGCAACGGCACCACCTGAAACCCACGTGGTTTATCCGCAAACATGCGTGGGCATTTGCTGGCTTTTCTACATAAAGAACTCGTTTGCATTCAGATCTTAACTGGCAGGATGCTAATTAATCTGGCGGGCATTGCGTCAAATTGGTTACCAACATTTCAGATGTGGTAGGTTAATCAATTTGGTAGTTTTGGTATATTTGTAGATTTTTTACGAGAACTGTGTGGGGGGGGGGGTGTAGAGGGTTTTTTGGAGGGCTATATAATTGGAAGTATTTTTGCAAAAAAAAATTAGTGGATACACTTTTTCATATTTTCTGAGGGAGAACTTTCATTCAGATTTTCACAAAAGCTCCATATAAACATTATTTTAAATACACCAATATAAAAAATATGAAAAACAGCGGCATATAAATATCCCGATGCCAACTTGACTATTCTAAAAAAATACCAACATTTCCCTCAACAAAAACCCTCGAATTAAACAAAAAAATTAAACAAAAAATAAACCTGGGACGCCATTTCGCGAAGCTGCCTTCTAAACCACCACCCCCCTCTCCTTTACCGCTCATTGTCGGCGCGTGTATTCTTTCTCAAGCACGAAAACACAAAGACATCAAGGCGAAATGTGTAGATGTAGGTGTGGTGTTGGTTGGTTGGTGGTGTTGGCTGGGAGTCGTAACGTTAATTCGGCTACAAGAGCCCCCCCCCCACCTCCTCCTCGGTGCCATTTTACGCGGCCGCGCCTTCCGCCATTGCCCCTGGCCCGAATTTGCGAGCCGCCTCCAACACCACCATCACCGCCGCCCTCTTATACAACCCCCTTCTTCTCTTTCTCTATTTACCACCGCCACCAACATTCTAGCGACGTTAATAAACCCCGGCTCGCTAAAGTTTAAAGATGTTTTTGTTGGCGGTAACCACCACCACTACAGCCTCTCGGTGCGTGTGGACATCCCCAGCACGAACGCAGCGCTTCGAGCGCTAATGGCGACCCGCAAATACGGTCGGCCGCCCACCGTCGTGTTATTAAAGCACGATGTGTGTGTGTGGGTTTCTTCACACGCGCACGCTTTGAAATATGAGCAATGAAAAAATTACGCAATCGGCTTTCGTGAGGAAATATCAACCCGCGCGACCGCGGGGTAAGAATGGGGGTGTGGGGATTAAAATAAACCACACAAAATACTTCACTTGTAATCTATTTCCTCAAATTACCTAAAGTGAACGTTTTAACGCAAAAAACATTTAATCTGCACAATTTTTGTAGTTTTACACGAGGCGAGATAAACGCGGCAGCTCGTAACGAAAAAACCTCAATCCCCCCCCATGCCCCCTCCCCTCAAT
>CM025611.2:5245948-5298790 GCA_014621495.2 Entosphenus tridentatus
GGAGGGGTGGAGGGGGGAATGGGGTGTAGGGAGGGGAGGTGTGAAGGGGGGAGTGGGGTGTGTAGAGGGGAGGGTGGAGGAGGAAGTGGGGTGTAGGGAGGGGAGGGGTGAAGGGGGGAGAGGGGTGTGTGGAGGGGAGGGGTGGAGGGGGTAGTGGGGTGTATGGTGGGGAGGGGTGGAGGGGGTAGTGGGGTGTATGGAGGGGAGGGGTGGAGGGGGATGTAAGGGGCGGGGGGGGGGGTCTCGTGGGTTTGGCTTTTAACATCCAAACAAGACGCCGGCGTTTCGTGCCCACCTCTCCACGGCAGTGATGCTTTGGGTAGTTGCCTCTCTTTAGCGGTAACTGCAGCAGTAGTAGCCGGACAGAATCGAGAGTGCTGTAGTTAGTCAGTCTAGGGGTGGGGAGTCATTACGTTGATGTTGGTAGGAGCAACATTGTTGTTGTGTTGTTGTTGTTGGCTCGACTTCACCGCGGGTGCAACTTCTGGCAACCCGTCAACGTGGGAGCTGTGGCGTTGATGGTGGTGGGGATTTGCTGTCGTGTTCATTTCTTCTGCAGCTATTTGGTGGCGGGCGGGGTTAAACCTCCGTAGTATTGTAATCGGTAGTCCCGCTGTTATAGTTATTAGTAGTTGGGGTGGTGGGTAGTGGTGGGTGGTGGTGGCTTTAAGGAGGGCGGAGGAGGTAGGAAGCCGGCGTGGCCCTCGCTGCCATGTTGAATGCGCTGACACATGTAGCAGCAGTAGCAGCCAGCAGTAGGCTGTAGTTAGTAGCAGCAAGCTGTAGTTAGTAGTAGCAGGCTGTAGTTAGTAGCAGTCCTTTGCAACAAGAGCTATTAACAACCACATCGTTGTTGGCTCATCCTCACCCCTTGGTTTTCCTCGTCGGCGCAGTCGGCCCGTTCTTTTATTGCACCGCTGCTATTAATTTTACTTGGTGGGGTGGAAGCGGAAAGGGCCAGGGGGGCTTGGGGGGGTGGTGTTGGTGTTGTTGGTGGCCGTGCAAACGGAACAAAGCGCGTGGCTGTGTAGGGAGAGAGACAGTCGTGTCGCTACTGTACCGCGGCGTGTGCGACACGGTACAGTACACAGCACGCAGCAGGGGGTGGGGGGGGTAGTTTGCAGCAGACAGCAGCAGCAGTGATACAGACAGCAGTGATATAGACAGCAGCATACAGACAACAGCAGTGTACAAACAGCAGCAGTGGTACAGACAGCACCGCCTGGCATCAGAGTGCACACGGAGGGAAGAGTCGGGGTGGTGGTGGAGGTGGTCGGGGTGGTCGCGCTTTTTAAAAGGCTGTGGAGCGAGAGCCGGGAGGCGGTGTCGGCAGGTGGTGACCAGGGGGGCAGCGGGAGATTGGAAGAAGAAGCAGCAGCAGCTACAACAGCAGCAGCAATCAGCAGCAGGCTGCAAAGCGGCGGTCGTCATTTACACAGCAGGCGACGTACGGGGCGAGTGAAAGAAGCTAACGAGGTGTTTGAGACGAGAGGACGACTTGCGAGGCGACGAACACAGCAGTCGACCGGACTCGCCATTGGTGGTCTTACGAGCAAAGAAGCAGAAGAAGGACGAACGGAGACAGCCGAGGAGCAAGCGACAACGACGGCGGATTGACTGCTGCTGCTGCTGTGGTCGGTAAGCGACACGAACAGCAAACACACGATCTGCAGGCGACAGCCAACAAAGCGACGGGAAGTAGAGTAGTAAGAGGCGATTTGAAAGCTGTAGCCCGGAAGGCAAACGTGGATGTGATATAGCAAGCAAGCAAGACACTTTGCAGGCTGCAACAACAACATAGTGCAACGTAGAACCTTACAGAGCTTCAGACGTCGAGGTACAAAGATAATCTACGAGCAAAGTGTGGTGACTGAACGCTACTAACTTACTACAAGCACAGCATTGATGGTCGTGAAACAGTCGTCAGCTGTCTAACCTCTACCGGTGGTCCTAGAGGGAGGGCTGCTGCGTGCCGCCACGTGCTTTGAGAAGCAACCCTCGAGTCGAGCGGGGTAGGTAAGTAGGCGAATTAGTCCTCCTAGGTTTTTTCGGTAAAGTAACGTAGGTAAAAGAAGTAAATAATAGAATAGAAATAATAGGGGGAAAAATATTTGTATTTCTATTTTTTATTTACTTCGGTAAAGTCACGTAGGAAAAAATAAGTAAATATTAAAATAATGGAAATAATATTAGAAATAAAAAAATGCTCTATTATTTTATTATTTGCTTCAGTAAAGTCACGTAGGAAAAAATAAGTAAATAAAAAAATAGAAATATCCTTGCAGTCACGAAAGCTTCAAATCTAGAGCGAATTAGTCCCCAGTTTATATCGGCTGCTGTTGTCGAGATAGGGGGGTGACGGGCTGTGTGGGGCAGGTGGGGACATGCATTAGTGGGCGACTGGACAAGATGACGCCCAGTAGATAAGTAGGGCGGTCGTACGGCGAGAGCGACTTGTGTGGAATGACGGGTGGAGGTGGTGGGGTGGCTGGTAGACCGGCTCGTAGACAGGCGGTGAAGATACACGTGGACGTAGAGACCAGGGGGGCGGGCAGCACTGGGGAGAGGGCAGGACAAAGAGTTGCACTCGCGTACAAGTGGGTAGGCACATCGAGGTGGGCATGAAGGTAAAAGAGGTATTGGGGGAAAAAAAGAGTTGAGAACAAACACGTGGACGTGTTAGGTGAATCATGCAGGTGAACAAACATGCGAGCAGAAAGAGGTACTATATACCTGTCAACCCATTATCAGTGCCCTACCTTATTAGAAACCAATTCAGACCTTATTGGTCATCCCGTGCCTTTCAAAAATCTCAATGTTCTTCCTACAAAGTTCCATCACAAAGGAGAAATACAAACAAGTAGACAACCACCACTAGTGCACTCACCACTAGTACGCTCACCAATAGTACACTCACCACTAGTACGCTCACCACTAGTACGCTCACCAATAGTACACTCACCACTACACTCACCAATAGTACACTCACCAATAGTACACTCACCACTGCACTCACCACTGCACTCACCAATAGTACACTCACCACTAGTACACTCATCCACTAGTACACTCACCACTACACTCACCATTACATACCTATCAACCCCTCAATGCCCTACCTTATTAGAGACCAGTACAGACATGATTGGTCACCCCCGTGCCCTTATAAATCTCAACATTAATCCTACAAATCCCATCACAAGGGAGAAACACAAATAGACAAAACATTTTTTGTTTGCCCTTATTGAAACGGCTTTATGCCATATGGACCTGACAGGTATGCGGTGCAGGTTGGTGCGTACAATAAAAAAAAAGTTGAACGATGTGAACAGGACGACGGACGGGAACTTCAGCTGGACTGAACGGGACTCCGCAGGCGGCGAGCTGCGGGTGGACACGCGAGGCCGTAGGGCGATGAACGGCTTCAGCACGGAGGAGGACAGCCGCGACGGGCCCCTGGGCCAGACATGTTGCCTCATCGACGACGGAGAGCGGTGCGGGCGACCGGCGGGCAACGCGAGCTTCAGCAAGAGGATCCAGAAGAGCATCTCGCAGAAGAAGCTCAAGCTGGACATTGACCGCAGCGTAAGTCTTGTACGTGCAAAGGCGGGCAGCGAGAGAGAATATCTTGGGGCCTTTGTGTGCGTGCGTGTGTGTGCGCGCGTGTGAAATTCATTCATTCGGTCGGTTCAATCGGTGTCATGGGTCGTGTGGGCCATAATATCTCGGCGAGTCAAATTCGTCAGATATTTCATAAATCAGTCGTTGCAGAAATCAGTCAAGCCATGAGACATGCCATATATCGGTGTTTTCTAACTTAATCCTATCAACTATTCCACAAATCATTCAATCCATAATTAATTCAGTAATCGCATATAGCAGTCAATCTGTCGTGGCATTATTTAATTAATTAGTCATTCCATAGTCCAGTTATTCCATGAATTAAGCATTCCTTTAAAAAAATTGAGCCATTCAATAAACCACTCTAGTCATTTGCCTTAGGATTTGTTGGTCAATAAATCAGTCCACCACTTATCGCAAGTCTCCCACTTAAACAGCAACAATCTCATTGGGTCCCTACCTTCAATAACAAATGTACAGAACATTCAACCTTTATAAAAACATTCTGTTCATCCTAAGTTCAGAAGGGAATCATCCCTTCATAGGATGTGCAATGAATAGGTGGGAGCATTGTGAACACAAGGCTCTGTGCTGTAAGAGACATCTGGATGGAGAGCAAAAAGTAAAAACAAACAATTGGGATAGTGTAGAGGAATTAGCAATATATAAGGATGTATTAAACTTTTTAAATTCCTTGGAAAATATTGCAAGATTCGCTTACAATACGAGGATGCTAAATTGTACATCACGTTATAAAATTAACCAACTACTTTAAATTGTAAAATGATAGACGAAAATTCTTATCAAAGATCCACAGTTATTCTGAGGTGCAAAAATAAATAAAAAAGCAGCTACATCATGGGGCCTCCCTTGCCTTTTGATGCATTGTCTTTGTGCTGTTCACCTTTTGGCGTCCTCTGGTCTAACACCGTTTGAGACGAGGCTCAAAGAAAGCTGCCTCTGGTGTGAACCAATCAGTTTCAAGGATAATGCATTTATTATCAGAGTGTTTTTTGTTTGCATTCTGACCACAAGTATTGTGGTTAATGCAGACATGATTCCTTGTAAAAGGTTTCAGTTTGGTGTTTTAACATCTTAACACCTGTTTTGTTGCCAGAAAAAAAGGGGAAAACCCTATTATCATAAAAAATATTTGTTTAAAATATTTCTAAACTGAATAACGGCGTACTTTGAAGCAATGCAGTGACATTATTTTTCGTCAAATCATATAAAAAGCGGCATACTGTAGTTTAATCACCGCATTAAATTCATTGATTATAATGTTCATCAAAAACAGCTGTGTTCAGGTGCAACGATTTTGCATATCTTCAAATAGAGACCTTAATCTGTATGTATTCCTCAAACCATCTGGGGTACTTCCGGACAAAGTAGAAAGCTGAAATTTGGTTCTTGGGTAGCTTTTAGGACCCAAAGAACAGGAAACATCTGAAAATCCGAGATTTTTAATTTTAAGGCCCTCAAATCTCGATTTTAAGTACCCCATAAACCACGAACTATTCTATCTTTTATTGTTTTTGAGATATTTTGGATTCAAGCAGGTTTTGAACGAAAAAATACACATTTTATAATGTTCAAATCTTAATTATTCGAAAACGTTAAAAGATAGGATCTTCCCCTCAGTATTATGTTCGTTCATGTTTGTTCTTTCTAATGAAAAAAGAACAGAATCTTTAAATTGAGAATTTTCCGATTGGGGACGTCTTTAAACATAATAAGTTGAATCAAGTCGTCAACAATTTTTGCGTTTTTTGCGGAAAAATATTAATTTTTGGAGTAGTTGTGTCTGGATCGTAGATAAAAATTGTAAACAATCATATCAGGTTAAGTATTTTATTTATTGAAAACGTTTGCCTGGGGAAGATAGGCTTTGTGAACTAGTACTGAATATGAAAACAAATCGGCATCCTTTTATTTAACTCGTAATGAGGACCCACTAAGATTCATTATCACTTCAGCAGGGACGTCTTTCGGGGTACCTGTATCGTCATCGGGATAGTACCATTGTGTCGTCGTTTTATTGTTAAAAGTATTTTAAAGTATAGCCAAATGAACGTTCTGCTGGTTAACTGCTTTACTATCTGGTTAAATTATTGTGTATTTATGCTCACGGATTAAGGCCACCCCGTGCTGTGTATGTATAATTCATGGACCCCTCCCCCCGCTTCACCAACCTACATTGACCAGTGTGGTGAAGTATGGTCGGTCAAACACCCCCCTCCATTACATCTTTGATATCGGGAGGCTTTCATCCAGCAGTGGATTAACAAAGGGCCGTTTATTATAAATTCAGTTTAAATCTGACAATGTTGTAGATCCGTCTGCATTGCATTTAATTTGGCCTTTTGTATATGTGCTGTTTCCAGTATTGTAGCCGTGCGTGCCATTTTAAGTCCTTATGGTATACTACAGATGTTTTGTGTGCACAGGCTGTGTTGTTTATTGCAGGTTGGTCTTAATCGCTGCCAGTGCATTGCATGATAGCCCTGCATGGAATATTGCATGCACCGTCTGCTGCACTGTGTGCATACCGAATTCGCTTTTGACATCACCTTTTCTGTCGAACATGGGCTTGCTTTGGTCTCTGCTACGTTCTTGGTCCTCTCGGCAACTGCCTGTCAGCCGTGCAGTGCTCCGATTGTCTCACCGTACAGGTTACTGCACTTACAGCCAGAAAGAGAACACTCTCACTGTGTCTGCCCCGTCTCTTACACAATGGGGCCGCGTTGCAGCACAACAACTTGGCTGGTAGTCTGCACTTCCCCCCTAGTGTCGTGCAACCCAGGGGGGCTGCCATTGTTAGACGTTGCAGGGGTGGTGCAGTAATCACCGCTTGTGCCTCGGAACAGGAATTAGCTGGGTTTAACTCCTGACTCGCACGGCGTATTTTTGTATGTTTTCCTCCTGTTCTGCATGGGTTTGCTCCGTGTTGTTCGGGTTTCTTCCCATTGGCTAAAAATGTGCAACGTATGTACAGTGTGAACTTCTTTCGCACCGTACGTGGTCAGTCATGTATTCCTGGGTGAATAAGTTATGATTATAATATAAATAATAACGCAAGCGTGATGTTTAATATCGTTGGTCGTCACAGTGTCTTTGCAATATCTCCCTCACCACGTCTGTGGTCTCTGCTTTTACGCCACCCGCATGAACCAGCATGGTGTGAAATATGGTCAGATAACACCCACGACCTAAATGGCATGGGGCTGGCCCTCATCCAGCAGTGGATTTTTTTATTATCACTTGCCGAGCACAGGCCCAAAGGCAAACCCCCCCCCCCCCCCCCCCAAAATGCCAAGCAGCCAGCAACAAAACTGCACAGGTGAAGGTGTAACAGATAAGAGTTCATACTTTTATTCGATTGATCGAGGTTAAAGGAACTCGAAAAAAAGAGCTGATGTGGCAGCAATTGTCAAAAGGGCTTTTACAAGCACAACCAACCGCCCTGTGGTTGCGGCTGGCTTGCCCGCTGGGTGGATTTTCACAGAAATAAATGTCAGTCATTGTGTGGCGGTATTGTTGTTCAAGGCAAAGTGATATATCGTTTTCAAATATATTTTTCAGGGATTGAGATTCCGACATTAGAATTCGGAGTGCCTGGAGAAAGAAAAAATCACGCACGTTAGTGGAGAACGCTGGAAGCTTTTGGGAAAAAAACTATTTGACTTGCGAACTGGTATAGAGATCACCTCTTTGCCCAGCAGGTGGGAGTCTTGCACATCAGCAAGGTTCGTGCTTGAGCTGGCCATGCCTTTTGTACCATCCCCACCAACCCAGACATCGCAAGCCAGTGCTTCTTGGATATTGTCTGTCATACAGTCAGACTTTATTTGTGGACTGCATTTAATTCTCCATCATTACTGCTGGATGAAGGCTTCCGTAAGCAACCATCATCTCAATGCTGTGATAGAAAGACAAAGATCATCCACCCTATAGCCTTAACAAATGGTGGGGCAAGTGCTGTTAGCGAGCAGCTATATACTCCACCTAGCACCTGCACACGAGTTTATTTCATCACTCCATCTCCTCGGATGTTGTTTCTTGTGTATCAGCTATTAAATGTGGGCTTTATTATTCTAGTGGTTTCTACAAATCCATTTGCTGATCAAACTGGACTGCTATTGTCAGGGCTATTGATAATAGGCTGATCAAACTGGACTGTTTTCGTTAGGACTTTAGAGCTTATGCATGTAGTTTTAGTCATCAAAATAATAACTTGTATCAAGCTAAGTATGTACAGTGGACAATATTCTGGCACTAACAGACTGCGATCGAGCTCCTTGCCGTAAAACATCGATGCTGTTGCCAATATAAAAGATTGCCCATTTCACGTTGCGCTCCTATAGCCCAGCCAATAAACAAAAATAGTGCACTTAGTTGACGCTGTTAGTGGTAATGGGAACCTTAGTTCTTGCATTAATCTCAGCTGCCTGTGCCCGTGTATCCTGCTGCCAGTGCAGCATCTATCTGTCCGCATCCACCGATTTGTGCTTTGCTTAAAAATGCAACGGCTTGCGCGTCAAAGCTCAAATAATGTTCCATTACCGCTGCTTCGTGTACTGCGTTGAAGTCCGGGGCCCCCGTTTGCGGTGGAACTCAACTCACTTTCTAACGAAAATGAAATCTGCAAAATGACGAGAAAATCCATCGTAACAGCATCAGCAGCAGCAGCAACAACAAAAAGTTTTAACAAAGGGCAGGCGAACAAAAAAGAATACCCCGCACACCAGGCTACGCATTTTTTTTACTTTACAGCGAGCGAATGGCGCCACGAAGCACAATCGCCGGCTCTGTGTGTGAGTGTGCTCGCCAAAGGGTAGGAGGGCCCATACCGGGGGATGGGGTGTGTGTGTAGTAGTTGTAGGCAGTTTCTTCTTTTTTTTTAGAAGAGGGCAGGCAGGCAAGCCTCGCCACCAAAAAACTGTGGGCGGTTACATTCCTGCTGGGCCCACCATGGTAACCCGAGATCAAGTTCGCGTGCCTTCTTTTTACCCGAGTGCCTGAGCCTCAGCCATTGTGTACCCGACCGTGTCATGACCCTGCTGCTGATGCTGCAGCAGCACAGCCCATTTGCAATGCGGTCGGGACAGAGTGTTGCGGTGGTGCACATGTGTGTGTTCCCTGTAAACATCGCCGCTCGGGAGACAAAGGCGGCCGGGCGTGATGCTGACCACCCACGTGTGTCATGCCGGCCTTCATAGATGCTACTGTACTCGCTAACAGCACTTGCCCCAACAGTCTGTTAAGGCTATGCGGGGGATCTTTGTCTTTGCATGCAGGGCTGCCATGGTGCATGGCTTTAGTAGGTTTCCAGCTGTCGTGGAGCGGTTAGCGCGCTGTGCGACGAACCCGGCGACCAGAGTTCCATTCCTGCCCAACACCAGTGACGAGATTATCTGAACCGGTCATGGGCCTCCCCTAGGTCGACTCAGCCTCAAGTGAGTACCTGGTGTGATGTGTAAACATCGCCACTAGGGAGACAAAGGCGGCCGGGCGTGGTGCTGGCCACCCACACCCTCGTGTGCCGTTCTGGGCTTCATAGGTGCTCGCCAACAGCACTTGCCCCAGCAGTCTGTTAAGGCTATATGGCGGATCTTTGTCTTTGTACTGTACTCCCGTGCGTTGCATGCAGAGCGTCCCATCGTGCATGTTTTTTTTATGTTTACAGATTTATTTTCGTTCTCCGGCTTTGCCAAACCGGATGGGTCACAGTCACTTCAGGACGTGTCGTGTGAGGAGCGGTGGCGCAGCGGTTAGCGCACTGCGCTACGAACCCAGCGACTCCTCCCGCTCCCCAGTCCGATTCCCACACCACGGCCAACATCGGTGATGAATATCTGAACCGGTTCTGGACCTCCCGTAGGTCGACTCAGACTTACATATGTGAAGTAACTGGTGTATTGTGTAAATCTCAGCACTGGGGAGACAAAGACGGTCGGGCTCGGTGCTGGCCAACCACCCCCCCCCTCGAGTCCCTTGTTGGCCTTCATAGGTGCTCGCTAATAGCACTTGTCCCAATAGTCTGTCAATGCTATACGGTGGATCTTTGTATTTGTGTTGTGCCATGAGAGGTTGTTTTAAGAGCTCTCATTCCGACCGCTTGTGTGCTTCGTTAATGTCCATGACCGGTTGCAGAGGCCGGGGAAGGTCGTCACTCTTAGCTTCATGTCTCTTAAATATGCTCTTCTATCTTGCAGTGATGGTGGTTGTTGTATGCCAGAGGTTAATGGCGTTCAGTCCCAGTCGTTCTTGCCCTGCCTGTTTTTGTTGCTGAGCATTTGTGAAATTCTGTAACACATTTGTCGATATCCAAATTTGAATAATAACCCACCAATTATGTAATTGGAATATACGTAGCAATCATTGCCCCCTCCTGCGAAAACTTGGCAGGATGATGATGATGATGAAAAGAGTCACAAGCCTCAGTGAGACATTTCTGCGTATGTATTTTGAACTTCTTTTGTACCGCATGTAGCCAATGGTGTTAATCCTAGGCAACGAGCATGAATAATTATAATATAATTTTTCTACCAATGCTTTCAGGTGCTGAAACGTTACCAAAAACGGCAACCACATTCGGCAATGACGCACAATAACTCGCGAGCGATGAGTGCCCCCATAACCAATTCATTTCACGTTCTTATATTTTTTCACCTTTTTTGCCTTGTTGGACAAGGTGCGGCACTTGTACATCTGCGACTTCCACAAGAACTTCATCCAGAGCGTGCGCAACAAGAGGAAGCGCAAAGGCAGTGATGACGAAGGAGGAGACTCGCCCGACCATGATCTGGAGTCACCCGAGGTGAGCAGAGGCGGTGATCCACGGCGGGGAGTGGTGTTGGAGTGGGTTTAGTCACCAGGGTGGTTTGGAAGTGAAAGAACTTGTTCCTGGGGGAGACCAGGGAGGATCGTACGGGAGGCAAGGTGGGGGCTTATACTTTCGTGCAGGACAACTCGTTTTTTACCATTTATTGTTACCAATAAGGATAGTGTAATCTTTTTATGCGGGGAAGCCTCCGTGATCGTTGACTCCCTTAATCAGAACTGCATTGTGATGTTTGGCCAGTACCTTATTTAAAGGAGTCTTTTGCTTCGTGCGGGAGGAAACTGGAGTACACAAAAAACCACGCACCTACTGGATAGGCTCGAGAGTAAATTGTTTTACTGTCGCCTTGCTGCTGAAGCCTACAACACCTGGTATTCTCAGGCAGTCTTTCATCCAAGTGTTCGCGAGGCTTCAGAGTAACCAGCAAAAACTCGCGCATACCGAGGAGATAATGCTCCCAATTGGTGTGTACTGCCTTCTGGTCACTGTGCAACCCATCGGCTTTGGGAGTTTACACCAATCTCTTCACGAGTCACCAACCCTTGCCCTCCAAAGTGGCTAGAAAGCATTGTGCGCCACCAGTATAGACTTATAAAAGAATCGTTATCAGTGGTGCACAACCCGAATAAAAACTCGCTGTCTCATAACAGAAACATACATTTTTAGATTTAAAGCTTTCGTGACTGCAGGGATTCATCTTCTTGGTTCTTTCGGTAAAGTTATTATGTTATTATATTATTGTGTTTTATTTGTATTATTTTATTATTTCCCTTCTACGTGACTTTACCGAAAGAACCAAGAAGAGAAACATACACAGCAGCAATACATTTTAGCTTGCTATGTTTTTTGCTCTTAAAATGTAGCATTAATCTCAATGGTGATGTATTTTGTGATTTTTCTTTACCCGTTTCTGCTGTGCTCTGCTTTTGTGGTTGGAGGGTAAACAGTGGGCATGTAACAATGCATCCAGTCGTCAATTAAAATTACATTCTTACATTCACATTGCATGCATTGAATCACGTGTGAAAGAATACATTTACAATTAATACAATATAAAATGTCCAACATATATGGTAATTTAATATTTAGATTAATGGAAAAAAGACTAACGTACAAACTAGCTAGATAAAGCAATGCACAACACAAACAAAATGGTGAAAATGAGCCAAAACGATTATTCGTTTCTTGAGTCATATTGCAACCATGAATTGTGACAATTCATCGTATTTTTGTCAAGAATAATTGTTACCATGCTGGTTGTAGCCGGTATGGGCTTAAGGTAAATGAACCACAAGTATAATTGTGAATTAAAGTAATAATGACCATGGATTGGACCCACAGTCACGTGAGTGCACTGTAGGCTACGCCCACCAGTAGCGTAATTAATTCAGGGTACAGGGCACCTATTCAGATTCGGGTGGACACTGTACAGTACAGGGGTTGAGCAGTGTGGTGGTGTGAATTGGGGTTGATTGGTGTGCATCTGGTCATAATTACAGATGCACAAATGCTCCTCAGAAGAACACTTTGAAATAAAGAGTTGCTGTTGCACAACCCTCTGGTGTCCCTTGGTGGTGGAGTCATCCAATTCTCAGGAGGGCAGAACACAACGCAGAGTATCCACTCATCACCTCTGAACTCCTCTACTAATGTTGTTTTTACTTATTAACCAGCCTGTCCCCTCGTAACGATGACAGAAGGAGAGGGATAGGACGGACCGGTTAGGCAGCTGACTTCATGAATCATTCTCCTTCATGTGGATTGTTTTTTTACATATATATAAACTAGCACTGTCTGTGCAATTGTGTGCGGGATCCAAGACCGGGGTGGATGGTGGGTAAGGGAGGTGTGGTGACAAAGCTACGCACGAACCCAGCGCAGCGCTGTGAGATACGGGTGGCGTTCACACGGTGACGTCACTGCCGCACAAACGCATTTGCGCATCAGCCAGGCAGACAGGAATCCAGGCAGGAGGCCAGACCAACTTTTTTCGAATGTATTATATGAGCTTGTGATAGCATGATGTCATGGTTGCTGAACGCAGACCCTGAGGCCCAGTTTGCCAAGCGACCGGTAATAAACGACACGATTAAAGTTGCAATTAATAATAGTTAGAGTTAATGCAAATTATGGAGTTTCTGGGATCCTGGTTTAACTTCTTGTTTTTCACTGTGCTCTTCATTTTTTTTGTGGCTTTTCACTTGTTTTTTTTTTTAAAGATGCCTTCCTTCGAAGTGCCTCGTTTTTTTTCATCTGATGGCACACTCTTTTGTGCCTTTCACCCAACGTTTTTTTTTCAGTTGTGGAGAGCACTGTGACAAACGCTAAGTTTGTTAGGGGGTGGGTATGCACAGAGTATTACTTGCATTCCGAGGGGTCCAAACCCCATCACCCCACCCACCTCCTGCAATTTGATGAAATGTCACGTTTCAGAGTTGCAGTTGATTCCTCTTAAACATCATGCGCGTGAGGGGGGAAACGTTTTATTCCATACAGAAGGGACAGATGATATTAGTCTGCACTTCGCTACACCGCATTCCCCCGCCAAGTCAGGGTACGGCACCTTTCTCGCCCATGGGAAGGGAGTTTCGCAAGATGTGTGTGATTCACCAACCCTCGCTTTCACCGTGCCGGATTAACAGGCACGCGCCACCACCGCCCTGCTATGGTAGGGCCTCTAGTGCAGGGGTCGGCAACCTGCGGCTCTGGAGATGCAGGACTGCTTTGACATTCACACGCATTGGAGCTCTTGAAATATTGAGGGGTTTTTTTTTTTACAGAATTCGAAAAAATTGTCTCTTGTTATTTTGGTTTGTCGACCCCCTGCTTCGTGGTGCTGTGAACTCAATGCGTACAACATCCGATGCACGCTTTACAAAATATTGATTCTTAGTCGTGTGATTCGATGGTGTATTTTTTACTTTAAGAATTCATATTATAATTGACGTTATGAATCGCTGCATCATTCCATGCCTAGTCCACAGAATGGGCATTTTCTTGGGCTTTGTTTCCACGATAATTTATTTAGTTTTAGTCCACGTGGCTCTTCATACTTTCTGAAATTTGGTTGACTAATTTGTCCGTGTAGTGCACTCTTTGTGATAAAACGTCGACCATATTAGTGCATTATTCTGTCTTGACTTAAAGCTTTCATGACTGCAGGAATCCATATTATTGGGTCTTTCAGTAAATTAACGTAGATAGGTTCAAAGAAAATAATTAAAAATAACAAAAAACTACGACGTTTCGATCGCAACGCAAGCGGTCGTCTTCAGGAAGATGATTTTCCTTGAACCTATCTACGTGACTTTACCGAAAGACCCAAGAATATGCATTATTCTGTGTTTAATCAGTTGTTATATTGTAGTTGTGCTGTTGCAGTTTTCTGTAATGAGACAAGATTTCACTTGGAACGATTAGATACTGGCCACAAAAGTTTATTTTACAACTACTGAAGTCGCTTCTTTATCAACTCTCCGGGCACAGCACGTGTGATGCAAATAAAACCGACAATTTTAATTAGCGGAAATGAAATACGCTGAATTAAGTTAACAAACCAAATTTTAATCCTGTTTTCTTTACTTCTGAGCAATTAGTCCATCACGAGTGTGACAGTCCTATTGATGGCATATTGAATGACGTGTGCGCCTCGTGTCTGTGCCAGGTGGATTTGTTTCAGCTGCAGGTGAACACTCTGAGGCGGTACAAGCGGCACTACAAACTGCAGACTAGGCCAGGCCTCAACAAGGCACAGCTGGCGGAGGTGAGGCACTACACACGTTGAGTACGCTGGAATCAGCAGCAGCTCTTGGCACCCGCCGGACACACGGGATCCACAATAGACTACAGAAGAACCAGAAATTCCCCTATACAAACACACACACACATGTAGCATGCACAAGAACCATCAGTTTTTCTATGCACTCGGCAAGTACCTAGGACTTGGCAACAAATTACCCCTCTATACACACACTGCTCATCACCTAGTACCTCTCTAAACACACTATACATCACCCAGTACCCCTCTATACACACATACACTGCAGATCACCTTTTATGTCTCTATACAGTTATTGACTGTACAAGCTAAAGATGTATACACAAAGATCCCCCATTTATCCATATGCAGTAGTATATAGCCACAGACTGCTGCTATGGTGTAATATCGAGGGCGCTGTTTAACTCTCCCCCACAGCAGCTGGAACAATGTGATTTTTTTTTATCTCCCCACCTCTGCCCACCCCGCAGCATGAATGCTTTCACCACAATTAGTCGATAAGCAGGTCACGCACGCTGGGATGATTAAGGTGTGTGTGTGTGGGTGTTGCCGCTTCCAAGATATCTGGCCAGCATGGTGGAGAAGGGTCCTCGGGAGCTCCCTCTCCTGGGAAGCTCCTTTTTCCAGGAAATGGCACGAGCAAGAAATATCAGGACTGGCACACCCCTGTACCTTTTTGTGTAGAGACAAGTGCTGTAAACAGGCATCTCTTAACGTCCGGCGCTGCACGCGAGATGGTTGGCGAGGTCCACATCTTGCTTGGCCATTTTTGTCTCCCACCCCCCCATTGCTGATATTTCGCACCTTGCACCCAGGTTTTCGGTTGACCTATGTGAGGCCTACGACAGGTCCAGATGCTCATTCATTGCCTCGGGTGTTTTTCCTTGGATGAGGATCAAACCCATGTCATCTTGGTTAAAGTGCAACACACAAACCAATGTGCCACTGCTCCCCACATGCATACAACAACAGCAGCAGCATTAGCTGCTGCATTTCGCAGTGATGTCACCACAGTGTTTGTGCTGGGCTCGGTGCAACGGCAAAGGTCCCCTGTATAGCTAACGTACTTTTGGGGCAAGTGATCTTAGCAAGCGTCTATCAAGGCCGGCAGGGCACCTATGTCTCCCTAGTGGCAATGTTTAAACACCGCAGCAGGTTCTCATTTGAGGCTGAGGTCGACCTAGGGGAGCCTAGGACCAGTTCAGATAATCGTCACTGCTGTTGACCGTGAGCGAGAATCGAACTCTGATTGCTGTTTTCGTCGTGCAGTACGCTAACTGCTGCGCCACCGCTCCTCAGTATGCACTAGGTGCACTCGCACATCCACACTCGTGCAACAAAATTCATACCGGGCGCAACAACGCTGTCCGCATATACAGACTGCAACTACACGGCACCCATTTCGGCTAAAGCTGGGTGCAGCTTTATCTGAGGGGGTGTGTGCAATGGAGTGTCGGGTCATGACCAGACAAGGCGGCGTGAATGGGGTCACTGCTTCATAAAGGGGACACGATGCACGTTTAGGGTTTTTACAGCCGTTTCGCACAATCTGAGCAGGATTCATAGTAACAGTTACCATAAGTTTTTTTCTAGCAGAGAGGGCAGAGTGCCTCCGTATTTCTGGCAAGCTGTCTCGTTCGCATAGAGAAACAGAAAAGGCACAATGGGGGAGATGCGGTGTCATACTGGGTGAGTGCTGTGCACAAGAGACACCACCTTAATTCTCATTCTGGAACAACACCACATAAATTGGGGTAATATGGCACCAGCTTAGTTGCAATCCGTGCTGCAGGCGAGAAAATATCAATCGGCGTGCGGGCAATGGCGAGAGAGGATGAAAAGCAGTTTCAAAGGAGGCGTCGGTGTATTGTGAAGGAATTAGGTAATGGATGCACACGAGTGGCACACGGAGGATGGGCAGGAGCGGGTTAGCCAACGGATTTCAAGGGATTTGCAGGTTGCTGTGACACATTCTGGCGGCTGCGGGAGGAAGCGGAGGCTGCGGCTTTACTCTCCCGTGCCCGTGATGGATGGAAGTGGGCAGTGCTGCATGCGGACGCATACAATTGTGTGTGTGCGCGCCCACAAGCTCATTGTCATGCGTTATTAGGTCCTCCTTCGGCGAGTCGGGTTCGCCATTGGCGGGTATTCTACATTTATTGTTGCGGCATGTGCACATGGGCGTACAATTTGCGGCTTAAAACATTATTGGCTGTGCCATTCTGCAGTCTTTGATGCGTAATCCAGTCGCGCTATTTTGTGTACCATTCCACCGGGGAATCAAAGGCTGGGAGAGGAGGACAGAAGTCCGTGTAAAATGCATTTTGTATACAGTGTAGTAGTGTTTATTGTATGCAAAATCTTTAAAAAAAAATTACACGGCTTTGAATTGAGCATGAGCCGCTCGGTGTTGATGAAGACAATACGTCATTTTTGCAAGCCGGTCTCGCCCGGTTTTCCAGACGTGGCCCGTCATCGTTCAAGCGAGCGGGGGACTTGATACGCATTAGCAATGTGCACACGTTGAGCGGTAATGAGATCGCGCATCCGTTCTGAAGGGCAGACGGAGGCAGCCGGGCGGGGTTGGTCTTACCAGGGGACGGATAAATAGGCTACGTCTCTGCCTTATGCGGCAAAGAAAACGTGACGCCTTTTCCAGCAAAGGGTGGTGGCGATGTTTACGACTCGAGCGTGCTGTTCAACAGATGGGATGTTGAAGATTAAAATTAAGACTCCCAAGGCACCAAATTTAGCCGGGTGTAGTTGGTGTCACCACGTGGCTGTAATCCATCGAATTGAAGGGGCTTTGGTAGATCTCGGAGAGAGAATGTGCGCATGTCACTCGTCTGCCCTGAAGAGTTTGCATGCAGAAGACAGCACAGCAAGTTGGTTGTTGACCTACCTGCGTAGCATTTTCAGTGTTCTCCTTCTTACAGGCAGTCCTGGGTTTTATGTGAGCACTTTGGTGTCATCCTGTCTGTTTAAAATACTGATATAAGAAATTTGCAAAACGTCTGCAGCAGACCCCTTCTGAAAAATAACACACTTTGTCATGAAACCGTGATGCTTTTCTGTTTTAAGAAAATAATTATTTTTACTTAACAATTATGTCACGATTCATATTATTGAGAGTTGGGCTTCACTACCGCTGCGTAAATTATGGAGTTGACGGCACCGATTTGCGTTTGCTATGTTGCAGACAATCAGCCGCCACTTCCGGACCATACCCGTGAGCGAGAAGGACACGCTCACCTACTTCATTTATATGGTCAAGAACAACAAGAGCAAGCTGGACCAGAAGCCGGAAACGGTCACCGGATAGAGGTCCCCCCTCTCCACCCCCATCGAAGGGTAGTCCCACCCGAACCCCGAATCCGCATCGCCCACACGCACGTATTCTGAGCCTCGCGCACACGCCCGACCGACCGCACGGAAACACGCGGCACCTGCGGCCCTGTGTACTCTCCTTCCATTCCCCTACTTCACACCACGGGGGTCGCGAGTGCCACGAGTGCGGAGGTCACGCACGTGAGTTCCCGCGTGTTGCTCCGTGAACGTGGAGTCAACCTCCACCAATGCCACACGCATGGCGTTGGCAACGCCATTAAGTGTGGCCAGTGCTCGTACTGAGATCGCCAATTAATGGGGAGGTCATTTTTTTCTTGGAGGTTGGGGTGGGGGGGCGATCAGGGACTCGGCTGAACATAGTGCATGTTGAGGCCATGTTCCAGAATCTCTCGTGTGCCGAGTTTGCTGCTCCCATCGTATCCCATTGATCAGTTTTTTTTGTGAACGTAAGACACCTTACGCCGTCAGCAGGTTGACGAAACGTGGTTGTTATTTTTGAAGTCTCTCCAATCTCTTGCACTCGGCGTGCAGTCGGCAAAGACGCTGAGGCACGAGGATGCCTTCGTTGCGATTGGCCCCGGCACGTTGTTGACTCGCCGGTCCGAGTTGAGCGCTTTCCTACTCGGCACTTGGCGCTTCTAGGCGTCCCTTCTGGCAATCTGGCACCAACGGTTGTCAGCGTTGGCCACATTCAGAGGTGCGAAAATAAATTCATGCCGACCCCCCAGTGAAGGCCTTGGAAAAATGCATTCTGGCAGCAAACAAACGAATCCCCGCAAAGTCGCCGTTTGGCTCCCAACAAAGTAAGATTGGGAGCTTAACGTGTTTTGTGCCGTAGGATTGATCGCATTTGCTCGTGAAGCTTGCCGATTGGCGAGTTCCGAAAAATGCATCTTTGCGTGAGAACTAGTCAAAACACTGACACATGAGAGAACCTGCGTACACACGGGCTTAAAGAGCAAACTCACTTTTTCCACCAATCACAAGGCCTCTGACTGAGTAACGTCATACTCTTTTAACATTTTAAACATTTCCTGTTTTTTATGCCCGGTTTAAAAGGATGTGGCTTTTTTTCAGGCCTGTTAATGACCCCACCCCCCTCCCTGCTCTTTTGACCATTGGGGGGTGGTCATCTCATTTTAAAAGCTCGTTTATTTAGTCAAGTGGTAGAAATTCCATGTTCCAGCGGTGTGGTGGCATTTTATGGTGTATCTCGGCGTCACCGAAAATCTTCCACACCGTTTGTCGCGTGTGAAGGCTGAAGACAACACGCTGCCAGGATGCGTTTTGCTGTGTTTCTGGGTGCTATTGTTGGCGGACGGAAATAACAGGTGGGCGGTCCGAGCCGTACAAGCACTGGAGATGAAGAGGGTCGGCAGGTTTCGCGTGGTTTTTAACTACCAAACTGAAAGCCTTTACTGGATACAAATGTAATTGAAGTTTTGGGTTATGAAAAAAAAAAGCGACATAAATTTTTTTTACTTTTTTTTACGTGATGAAAGAGAAAATGTAATAAATTAATTTAGTAAGAAAAAGCAAGGTAAATAGGAAAAAAAAACTTTCGCAGATGTAAAGTGTAAGTGTCGAGCTTTATATGAACGTTACGTGCATTTGACCCATATTTAATTTGCGGTTTGCGCCTTGACCGCTCTCGTTGGCCTGCATTATGTTTCCAGAGCCATCGAGAGTTGTCACTTAACCACAGATTTTTTTTTTTACGTGTTCACCAAAGCTTTTATTGAAAAAAAATGACGTGTACATTTGCTTCCCAACTACAAAATAAAGACAAGTTTTAAATCGCTTTCATGTATGTATTTTTATTAAAGTAAAGTATCCAATAACATGGCTCGAGTAAGAAGAGTACGTGAGAGTAGATTAAATGTTTTGAAATCAATAAAGTTATTTGAAGTTCGAAATATGGATAAAAGCTGAGCTTTGGGAGGAATTGGAATAACAAAAATATTCTGCAGTGAGGCAGCTGTGCACATTGCGGGATGAGAGGAGTGAGCGATGTGCTTTGATTTGAACAAAAAAAACCAATGGGATGGCATCGGTGTGTACGTAGTTCAGACTGCACTTTGATTCTGGTGACCTGGGGTTGAATTTCTGACCAATTATTAAAATCATTTGCAAACGGTGTTTGAACACAGAGCAAGCCTTACCCCCCCGATCAACTCCGCCGACAAATAAAAGCCGTGTGCAGCGGTGGCGGCGTGGTCAACATCAGAAAAAAATGACAACTTGAAATCGATATAGATCTAAAGAAATGTAAACGCAATGCAATGGAGCTTACAAATGTTTTAATACGTTGCATTACAAAGTGCTCTCTTCGCCTTTCACTTCCCACCGCTGGGTAAAGGAATTCCACTATATTCATCTCCTCTCGATCTCTTAAACGTATCGTATATGTTTGTATGTATGTTGAACTTCTTTCGCACTGTACGTAGCCAACAGTGCCAATCGGAGGTGCAGGGAAAGGACAACAAACTAAATCACAGTGCAACTTGCGTTTACATACCAATATAGTCACTACGGTAAACGAATATGCAAAGGATTGAAGGTAAACGAGCAAACAAAAACATTGCGTGGATTGTGAAACGCGCACCTGTTTTTAACAGCTGATTAATTTCCATGCTATTTGTTAGACATCTTGTTAGGCACACTGAAGCAACGCTACTATGTCACACAAAGGTATGTTGTGATTAATAAGCCCATACATAAGGCACCACCACCTGTGCTCGGTTGAATCTGTTACGAATGACAGGATCGATGGGACCTGCGTGATAACCCAGAATGTTTTGGACTCGGGAGGATTAAAGCTTCGGCAGAGTAGCCATCGTCCTGGGTTTCGAATTGAGCAAGAAATCGAGTCTCAGTTTAAAAACTGATTCTGATTAAACATTCCTCCACCTATTTGGATAAAAAAAAGTTTCCATTATTTGTATACCTCTTTGAAAAACAAAGGATGAACGTATTTGTGATTGTCTTTGACTGGGAAAAAAAACATTTAAGGAGGTGTATGTTTTCTATACATCCTTTTCTTAAAAATATATATTGGAATAAGTTATTCTAATGAATACACTAATTGTGAACCAAAGTTATAGTTTACACAATGTCTTGTTTTCTGTGCTACTCTGCGATAATATATTACAACAACAGGTGCCTAACCTTAATTATATTATAAGAGTTACATTAATGCCACAAATTAATTGTACCTGCTCAGCCGAAGGTAATATTGTCTCCCTTAATCATCTTTAATTGACCACTTGTCACCTGTGCCATTTATATTTTACTGGGATTAGTAAAAAATGTGCCTGCTGCTTTAATTCAGCGGGAAATAATTTAGTCATTGCCTCAAATTAATAGCAAGATTAATGTAATACACACAAACCTTCCTCCTCTTCCAGAATAGTGCGATGAAGTGGAGTGAGGGAGTCCATAAAAAATTAACCCGTAAAAACAAAGCTTTTCACTATAAATCCTTTATATGCGTGGCGGCTAGAGTCCTCTCGTCCTCTGGCTTGAGATGGCTGCCACCTATGGGTCAGATGATTGCCTGCCACCATTAAGCAATTGGTAATTAAATATAAAAAAAAATTGCCTAAAAAGTGTAAAATTTTGGAAAAAAATTTTCACGAAAATAAATTGTCACGCACAACGAGTCTGTGCAAAATGTCAGCTCGATTGGATCACGGGAAGTGGGTTAAAAACAACCGAAAGATTTGCACGGTCGTAAGCGCGCAAGCAAGCAAGTGAACTTAATATAAAGGATTTAAAAATCAGTGAGTTGATCCGTCTGTTGATGAGGCATTTTGTGAGATGCTAGATTAATGGAAATCGAGTGGCGAGTAAGTTCACAAATGAGTTGCTAAATCGGTGATGTGAAGTATTGAGCAGATTATTTGAATGAGTGAGTTGATAAATTAGTTAAGTGAATGAGTGTATGGGGTGAGTTGCGAAGCGAGTTAATTGGCTTGCTGAGTGATCTGTTCACTTAATGAAGTGAGTTTATTGTTTAGTTCCTACCTGAGTTGCTTAGTATGCTGAGTGACATGCTAATTCAACTGTTGAGTGACTGGTTCAGTGAATATATCAAGAGATTAAGTGAGTTGCTTGTCGATTGAGTGAATTCCTATATGAGTTAATGAGTTTCTAAGGAAGTCGAGTGAACTTACTTGATGAGTGACTGGTGCAGTTTGGTGAATGAGTTCATGCTGCTTGAAGTTGGACTGCGGCTTGCCCAGCATCCATCCTCTGAGTTTCAATCTTTGGTTTTGATGGGGGAGTCGCACGGGATGTAAGGTAGCACCGTCGGATCGAAGAACACCTCCCTACGGGTAAGATGGTAGCAATTATTCAATTACAATAATTAGGGGCATCCAGATGCCGGTTTCCACCCCATGCACTTTTTTCCATAATTTATTCGCCAGTATTAACCCGATTGTGCACTTGACATCACGTCATGACACAAAATATTCAATCGGACCTCGCGGAAAACACTGCAGTCCGTGTTGGAGAATGGCCCACAGAAGTGGATATCACAGAGCTACCTCTGAGATCCCTTCAAGTGACACGTAATCCACACACAGTGGGCAGAACTCCGTACGTGCCCTGCAGAGGAGAGTGAGATCCGTTGCATGACAAGTCAATCCGATTCTTTTGTTCATTCTCCGAGCTGGATTTTTTGGCGAATTAAGTGCAGAACCAAATGTAATGTGTTGGTATTTTTTCGTGCAGTCATTGGTGACCAGGCTTATACCATCCACTCACTGCACTTAAGAACCTGATTTCATTACAGAAAGCTGCCTGGAATCGAGTCCAGAACCTCACTCTGATGCCAGCTCAGAGTCCTGACCTCTGACCCAGCTGGTCACCTCACCACCCCATCCGATTATCATTTGGCCAATGGGGCCCGATGGCCAAATGATTGTCATTGTTATTCCAATACATATACAGAAACAAGTCGTGTTTGCCAAGAAAGCTTCACTGAGCCTCGAGGCTCCATGTCAGAAAAGTTCTGCAACATGTTTGTCGAATGAGTGGTTTGTGTTTGAGAGAATACCAAAGTACGCTGGGAAAACGCACACTTGTGAAAGGATACAATTCAAAACATCTGTACGTATAAGTCAACAGCCTACTTGTTGTACTGCCTTCAACTGTGTCGGAGTCTCATTCATATAATGGATCCTTGCATGATCCACCAATCTCATCTCCTAAACAATCGATTACGCAAGTGCTGGTCACTGCGTTGGAGAGTCGTATGGAGTGGAATTAATTTTAATGCTGGATGGTGGCAACGAGGTCAGGAGGTCATCACGGCCGGTACTAGCGATTCCACCATTCCTCGCCATTGTTGCCTGCCAGATCTACAGCCGGGGAGGATTAGTCAACTATGTAGATTAATTAACTAAAACGAATTCAACTATTTTATTCGTGGTCGATTAAAAAGACGTCGCTGGTTGGCTGAGGTCTTCCGAGTTCACTTCGGAGCGCTCTGATTGGTCGAAATTAGCGGCCGCGTGATATCGCAAACGCATCGTTAATCGAACATTTATCGTTAATAGAAACAATTGGAACGAATGGAAGGCAGATCATGAATCGGAATATCGTGACTCGATAGCATCGTAAACCGAGTAACCACTGTACTTTTAACCCTTCGAAAGAATGGTGAACGCCTCCACGTGCTGCCTTTTGAAGGTGGGAAACCTCCACCAAGACCACACCCCCTTCCTCGGTCACCTGTGACGTCGATTCAAAGTGAGACTCCCCCGGGTGCAGTTGCACACCCTGCACACCTGAAACCCAAGCCCCACCCCCTCCGCCACTTGTACGAAATCTAAATCATCCTTACCTGGGGCAGCACATCAGCTCCCCAGCCCCGCAGAAGCACAGGACACGGCAGCCTTCGCCCTCCCAGTAGTGACCGGGGAGGCTCGGTGAGACGGCTCGCAGGTTTTCTCCGCCCAGCTCTCCGGACAGGAGCATCTCGCTGTCGCACGCACTCGCGGAGGGCATCTTGCGAGCCTTGCAGAGGGGTGACGAGGTCCGCGTGACGTCGGGAGACTGCGGGGAACCCGCGGCCTCCGGCGAGGTGAAGGCGACGAGGGACAGGAGGAGAAGGAGCTCCAGTGAATGCATCTGCGTGGGTCCGGCACGGGGGGGAAGATGAGGCCACGTGTAAGCGGTGCACGTGGTCAGTAGTGGATAATCGATTGTTCGGTGGGCGCCGGATTTTTTCAAACACGCCGGATAATCACTACGTCGTTATTTAAAATACGTATGACATTAGGTTTTTGGGTATTATATGGATTTTTTGTGTTTTAAAATACGTATGACATTAGGTTTTTGGGGTATTGTTTTACGGGTTTTTTCGTGTTCTACATTGATTTACTATGTAAAATTTGCATAAATAAACATACAAATATATATTTTTTAAATATCACTGTAGAAAAGTTGCAGTATCTACTGCACCGTGCTTACTGCACCAATCTATAAGACTGCATCATAGGTTGATGTATACAGTATAGTGCAGTATTTTAATTGTTTAAGTTGTATGTAGTGTATAATGTACTGCATATAATATTTAACGCTGAAATCAAGCGTAGCCACTTTTTATTTGTCACTTACGCGGTGCCGATAGCTGGACTGGGCACAGCCTTTGGATAATGTTGGAAGCAGCCGGATGGATAATCGATTATCAACTAGCTGTCATTATTGTTAGCAGCAGGAACACTTTGCAGTAGCACGGACAGAATAATAAAAGTTGCAGATATATTTGTAAACAAAACAAAAACCCCGTTATATAAGAATAAGAACCCCTTTTTTCTAGCAATAAAACAGGTGTTAAGATGTTAAAACACCAAACTGAAACTTTTTTACAAGGAATCCTGTCTGTATTAACCACTTATGCTTGTGGTGAACATGCAAACAAAAAGCATGCTCTATGATAGTATGCATTGTCTTTGAAACTGATTGGTCCACACCAGAGACAGCTTTCTTTAGAGCCTTGTCTCAAACAGTGTTAGACCAGAGGACGCCAAAAGGTGAACATTGTTTAAAGGCATTTAAACAATTTATGATTTTATTATTCGCTTCCACGCAGCACTAAGGCGGTAGCTATCCGAACGGTTAAAATTCTTATTTTTTCTTTCAATTTCGATAGATTCTCTAATTAGTCTTGGCCAGTAGTAGCTGGTTTTGCACAGAACTTCAACATCAAAATCAATTGAGTGTCCTTGTTGGCACGCGTGTTCTGCTATTGCTGACAGTTGTATTTGGGAGTATTTAATATTTCTCTGATGTTCTTTTAGTCTCGTGCTGATCATTTTAACATCTTAACACAACTGTTCTCTTGCCAGTAAGGGTAGAAAACATATTCTTATATTTTGATACCGGCAAGGAAAGGTCCCATGATGTAAAAAAAACCTCCGTTGCTGTGAAACCACCGCAGATTCGCGTCGGTGAAACACAGCAGCGTCTTCCTTCGCCGTGGCCTTGAGGCCATCAAATGCGCTGACAATTTACCGAATGTACCTTAAATGACCAAATTATTAACTTCGAACGCTTGGTTGGTTTACGCGGCGGAGTTAGAACTTTGTGGGTTTGTAATGCGCTTTAGAGCCACAGGGGGTCGCTAGAGATACATCTGCATGACCGCAAATGTTAAATTGGGATGTGCACGTTGTGATGATTAACACATCTTCTTGGTTCTTTCGGTAAAGTCACGTAGAAGGGAAATTATAAAATAATACACATTTAAATAATAATAATAATAAAACACAATAAAATTAAATTCTCACGACGTTTCGGCCACAACGCAAGCATCCGTCCTCAGGTGAAGAACAGGGCTGTCGGAAAGACGCTGTCTGTCTATGTTTTATTCTTATTATTTTATTATTTCCTTTCTACATGACTTTACCGAAAGAACCAAGATGAATCCCTGCAGTCACGAAAGCTTTAAATTGAAATTTATGATTAACACATTTTGTTTATACCATTAATGCATATCTGCCAACCCCTAATCGGTGCCTACCTTATTACAGACCAATTCAGACCTTATTGGTCACCCCCGTGCCCCTTATAAATCTCAACGTTCATCCTACAAAGTCCCATCGCAAGGGAGAAACACAAACAAATAGACACAACATTATTTTTGTGCCCGTATTGAAACGCCTGTACGCCGTGTAGACCTGAAAACTCAATTTCCCTGTACAAGAATACGGGTTAAACCGTAGGGGTTGACAGATATGTTAATGTGCCTAATTACTTAGCACAATTAGTCACCTTAACACACTGATTATTAATCTTAATAATTATTTTGACGCTCATTGCTCTTAGAATTTTACACTTTTTGCCAAGGCATGTCAAAATGTAATTTTTTTGCTTTAAAAACGTGGCGAATTTCTGGCACAAAACTGCCACCCTAAAAGCGCCACCATCGTGTTATAACACGTTACTCATGAAACATAGACAATTTTATACAGGGAGAGAGGGGAACAACAAGTCGGAAGAGTTGTGTTTATAATATAAAGATAAACGCAAGTTGTGGTCAATGGACGTGAACCAATTGGATCCAACGCTCGTTGCCATACTAACCCGCACAATAACACGAGTGCATATTTTTACAGTTGCATAATTTTTTTATGCGTTTCTTCTCAGTGTTTTTATGTCGTAATTTGAAGACGTCTCCCCGCCACCCCCGACTTTACAAACACGTGTGACCGCTGGCTGTGGTATGTTTTTGTGTTGCTATGGGGTAATGAAGTCGAAATGCAGTACAGTACATTCAAAGTGAACCAGATGGACTGATGTTGACATTTTTTTTGTTGGCGTTTATATTTTCCGTTATTAATGGGTTTTACGATCATTTTTCTATGCAACTTATAGGGTCGTGTATTAACTATACCCTGTTATTGAACACTTGGATTGTGGGAGACTGCCTGGGAATACCAGGTGCTATAGGCTCGTGCTGTGAGGCGACCAGGAGATGGCAGTGCAGCAATGGATTATTGAATCTATCTGTGTGGAGCTTGCGTGCTGCCCCTTCGTATGTGTGGTGTATTTTCTCCCAAGTTTTCTGGTTTCTTCCCACGTGAAAGGCAAATGCCCATTCATGGATTTGGCCAAACATCACCCACCCCCATTGCACCAGGACAGTCGTGGAAAAGATACTTGAGACTCAGTCGCAGTAAACATGGAACATTGGGGCGAATTCTTGGCTAATCTTTGGTCGAACACCTCCAACCACATGCCAACGTTAGCCGAATGGAGTGAGGCTTTCCTAAAGTGATAAATTACATAATTGTTCATTTATAACGTGTGTGTTTTTCCATTGCCACTGTCTAAGTAACCACATCTTTAATACAAGTGTGTTGGTTGATCATGCAAAGAACATCATGTGAACGATACACACAAACTTCTTGGCTCAGAGATTGCAAGTAGATAACAGTAGCAAATAGGTTGCTGATTAATGTGTATGGTAATTTTTGTGTGTGAAATCCCCTGGTATGAATTGGCTTTCTTCAACCACTGTAGCTTCCTCCTACATCCAAAATGTGAATGTGTTGGCCAATCTTCTGCCCAGTAATCATGAAAAGTTCAGCCAACCTAGACACGTGTTCTGGGAAAACCACGGTCTAGATCACTTATGCCAAATATGTCACAGTGTCCTAGCTTTATACCCTGCTTTATATGACCATAACATATTCATGAATGATGCCTCGATGATGATGATAATACCTTATTTAGCAATAAAAGCCCCACTGAATCTTAACAATATTATTTTAGGAGGATCTTGCCTCGTTGAGATGTTTTGGCCAATTTCAAGTTTAAATTAGGGGTTGTTTTATTTTGTGTGGGAGGAAGCCAGAGGACCCTGAGAAAACTCACCTCGCATGCCAGAGGACGACATTCAGCCGTCCGTATGGATCATCAATAATTGAGCAGTGGCGCTCCTGCATCACTGCTAATGCAGCGTCACCAATATAATTAGTTCATAAACCCGCTTGTTGTCCTGTCAGCTCCTGGGAACGTCACAGCCAGGCAGCTTTGCAAAATCCACGAATACAGTATCTGTGTCATCCACTAACTATTGCTTGCAAAGGTGCTGGATTTCAGTCATGAGCCACCATGGGTGACTTTTTTTGTTTAATATAATAAACCAATCACGACTTACATAATTTTTTTATTTACTGCTGAATGAAGACTCTCTCCGCTCTATCTTATGAGGCGTTGTTAGACTATACTTCACCATGCCGATTAGTGTGGGTTGCTGTCAGGGCATGCTCAAGAACAGTTCAGATATCACTCGCCACTGATGTTAACCATGACCAGAAATGGAACTCGAGTTTCTGTGTTCATGACTCAGTATGCAAACCACCGCACCACTGCTTTGTATATATAACCAGAAACACGTAATTAACTGTTTAAAGAATAAATAAAATATGATAATTGGATCATGATCTAATATTATTTATTGCCTTTCCCCGTCAAGTTCGATAGGCATCGTATCATGAGAAAACTAATCAATTTGAAAAAACTGTATAACAGAATGGCCCGAAGGAAAAAGATAATTTCACAGAACTACTTATGAACATTTTTCAAGTTGCCTCATACTGGGCAGCAGCATTTTCCCAACCGCCTCGCTCGAGAGACAAAGGATTTGTCGCCTGACAGTCAAGCCGATATTTTTAATTCTCAGAGCTGCAATTCAGCCAAATTAAGTATAAACGCAAATTTTATATTCGTGCGGACTTTTTTTTTGTGTGCAATCATTGGTGACCAACTTGAAACCGTCAAATCACTACGTAATCATGCGCAGCTGCCCCAATTCGAACCCAGGATCTCAGCATCTCTGATCTTTGAGCGAACCAACAACCTCCCCGTGCATTGATATTTTTTGCAACATTTGCTACTCCATTTGCTTCATGACAAAAATAGAAATCCCCAAGTTAAATATTTTCCAATAGAACCACACTGAAAAATGTCATCCGTAACAGGAAGATGATGGGGGGAGCTTATGCGATTTCCAAAGCAGACCAACAGCACAGTGAGCCAAGCAATGAACTCCTTTTGCCAACTTTAAAAACGTACCTTATAAACCTTAAACTTGCCTGCAGCATCTTGGTAACCCGATAATACTTTCCGACAGACCTGTTCGTCACCTGAGGACGGATACTTGCGTTGTGGCCGAAACGTCGTGAGAATGATTTTATAATGTTTTATTTGTATTATTTTATTATTTCCCTTCTACGTGACTTTACCGAAAGAACCAAGAAGACCGATAATACTTTTTTAATAGGCCGCACCCTACTGCTGAGAGTGAAAGTCGTTCCAGAGTTTGCCTGATTAAACAAATGCAACTGGAAAACATTTGGTTTGGAATTGTATTGCATGTGGAAGTATATATATTTTGTACATTTATACATTCGGTTACAGAATGAACGTATTTAGAAACATTCAGTAAAAAAAGAGGTCTAAGTGTTCCCATGCTCAAATGAACGCTGAGCCGTGCTCATTTCCGTTGCTGAGTCAGTGGTGGAAAATCCACATTCCTGTGGAGGGGACAAGTCTTCACCTCAACTCCGCTCTTGGTTTACCACGAAGAGGTGCGGCCCCACAAATTGGTACTTATTTTTTCCTGATCTTAGAATGATGAGGATGATCTTGCACTGAAATGATCCTGGCCAGGATTAAAACTCATCTTCTCAAAACCGTAACTCGGGTACAATCAACAGTGTAAATAATTGCTAACATTTCCCACTGACGTATCTTACGATTATAATGTCGAGCAGAATGTGTGTGGGCAGCATCCAATGTTGACTTACCTTCACTGAGAGCATTAACCCTCAGATGGCTTCCCTTCGTCTGGGCGCCACCGCCTGGATTTGTGTATAGTCAAGGCCAGACCGTCACGAGATCAATTCCCTTATATACACGCGTTCGCTACACAACACACTTACAACCCTACTCCCCTCCATGTCCCCGCCTTCATTCTTTTTTTTTCTCACACACACACACGCATCAAGTCAGCGGCAGCCAAAAAGAATCAATTCCAAACTAAGCCCTTTCCCTGGCCTCCACCCAAACTCCCTTTTCACCCTCGCGGGATTAAAACGCAGCGGCCTGAGCTCATTCTGGAAAGGGCAGACACAAACGCACAAAAAATAAACTGCACAGTTTAGCGCCGAATGGACTCTTGCAGGGCTTTGAGCTTTGCTCGGTGCTCAAAACACAAAGTATTTATTTTATTTTATTGAATACCAATTTTTTTCTTTCTCTCCGGAATCAAAGGAACCGTGGCTCAAATGCCAATCAGTCGTAGGAGTCCATCAGAGCGGAGACGATGCCCAAGACGGTTAATGCCAGCCCGATTCCTTGCCCAGGTCGCAATATTTAATGGCAACAGTAACGAGCAAATGACCATTATTGCCATTGGTATACCGAGCAATGCCAAGACGCATGTTTAGAAGGGTTGATGTGTTCTGATGTTTGGCCCATTATTTGTAAATTGCTTGCACGTGGTAGAAAGGAGCAGGGCCCAGAGGAAACCCATTTGAAATGTGTATGGGAGAATGTTCAAAGGTTGCACATACAGGTCTGGAAGCTTCGATACAAATGTTTATAAAGTACATAAAGTACTACACTATGTACAACAGTTACTTTCATAACACACGCATGTAATGTATACGGTAAAATAACCTAATAATGCATTTTCTTTATGATGGAGTCTCAGTTTTATTTTTAAGGACAGTCCTGTATTGGGATACAAATTGGGACCTATTTTGCAGTATAAAAAGAATACTGTACAGTTTGCCTTTTGGTGTTCTCTGGTCTGACACTGGTGAGACAAGGCCCTAAAGAAGGCTGTCTCTGGTTGTGGCCAATCAGTTTCAAAGACAATGCGAATCTTATCAGAGCATGTTCACCACAAGTAGGTGTGGTTAATGTAGACTTGAATCCTTGCAAAAGGTTCCTATTTGGTGTTTGAACATCTTCTTAACACCTGTTTTATTGCCAGAAAGCGTAAAAACCTATTCTTATTTTTCATACTGTATTGGGATGTTTGTACATTGCCATACATGGGGTGTTTGGCTTGCGTGAGGAACGTTAAGAACCTGGAGAAAAACCGCACATACCAGAGAGGTATCTTTAAAAGTTACGTACAGATAGATTAACATTTTAATTACGGTCACGTTGCAGGCCAACCACCACAATACCTGGTATTCTCAGGCAGTCTTCCATGAAAGTGCTGAGCTTAACCCTGCTTAGTGTTCGACATCTGGAGATATGATATGCCTGCCCAGATTTTCCTGGCCACATTCAACATCAACGGGAGGTGATATGCGGCATGACCGGTCCTGGGTCAACCCTTCATCAACCCCTCCTGACGAAGCACGCTAAACAACCTCAATTGACATCCAACGGGATTTGTGAGGCTTTTAGATATCTAGATCAAGAAATTAATGTATCGTGTCTCGTTGTGCTCTCACGCAGCCAAGAATGAAGACGTTTCATTCATTTGCTGTACAATTGTCCGCTCGTGCCCACAAATGTGCGGCACGTGTGACCAAAGCCAGGCCACCTTGGGGGCATAAATAAACGGAAACCAAGCGCCTGCTGGGGTCAAACGAGAGTAAAATGTGGTCCAACAGCAACAACACATTTCGCAGGCTGCTTGAGGTGGTGAGTTTTTGCAGAGAATAAGAAGAGCCCATAATGCAAGCCAGGTGGTTTCTGCCAGCGTGGCCTGCTTTGCTATGTGGCCCTGCGTACCCCCACTTGGTTTTATGTGCCCCCCCACAGCCCAATATGAGAAGTATGCCCTCCTGCACATGCAGCCCTGTGAGGTCTCCCTATGTAGTAGTCATGGTAGTGTGTGTGCCTTACCCCAGGTGGTCGGTCTGAGTTAATGTTGCTGCTAGACAAGTTGCCAAGCCCTCCCACTGCTTGGCAAATATGAGTCGAGTTTAATAATTGGTGCCAAGGTAAGATGCGTGATTGTGTGCTTCCTGCGTTGTTGCTGCTCTCAAAATGACTTTTTCGCATTTGAAAAAGATTGTCTGGAAACGTTTTAAAGGAAGGATGAGAATGAATATGTGCTTTAAAAAAATCCATCCTCGCAAACAGGAAAAACACGTCTGGGTTTTGTACAGTGTATATTTTGCGGAATTACACGCAATTCGAATGCAGTTGAATGAGATTCAAGTAGAAATGACCACGTGTCAATAATTCCATTCAATCGCAGTTAAAATTGGGACGCTACCGGATAAAGAAAACAACGCGTAAATCACAGCACACGGCACCAGGAGCGTCTGCTCCAGTGAAACAAAATATTTTGGAAAATGGTCAAAGTTATTAGATTTTTGCCTCGCATAACCTAAATTATTCATCCGACTTCCTGAAGGAGACCCAGTGTTTTATGTCGTACCTCCTGATCTATCCTTCCCTTCGCCTTCTTCCACACAATTTTTCCTCTTGCAGAGAATATTTATTTCAGAACAACATCTTTCTTTATCCTGGAGAAAATCGATGAGCTATGAATCTCTTTCACAGACGTCCAGTGGGTGTCTGTCAGAACGTTACAACAGGAAACAATACAATAGCTATTGTATCTAACTTGCCATCATTATTGACTGCTCAGAGAAGTACGTGGTCTTGTACAGGGCATGTCATTATTAGGGACGAATGGCGAGATTAACCACGGAGTGGCATCCAAATGACGGATGCATGCCCAAGAGTACTACCAACATGGAGATGGAGCGATGTAATCAGCTCGTATCAAGGAGATGATAACGGCTATCCAGCAGTGGACTGTGCATGGCTGATAATGGAATCGTCTAGCTCCTTAATAATAAAATGCCCTTTATTCAGGAATATTTAACCGAGTTTAACAACTTTTCAGGAGGGTTCTTCGTTAGATTGTTTGTCCATTTCCATTATTAAGTGTTTGCCTTCGGGAAGGTCGCGAAAAGCCAGGGCTAACCCCCCCACCCTTCGCTGTGCTGCCACCTGTTGGCCGGATCACATCACAAGCCCCAGAGGCTTGGCCAGTCTCCAATCTAAGTACAGGAAGACTCTCGATTATCCGCACAAATCACGGGAGGACGGCCGTGGATTATTGATAATCACGGATAATCGAAAAAAACATTCAGCGGATCTCTCTGCCAAAAACCGCATTTGTCAGCGCTGAAGAGTTCGTCCACTAAGTGGATGTTAGCAAAGCTATCACAATAAAAATCTAACTTCGCCCTACTGTTGTAAAGATATGCAATCACTGTAGTGTAGGTGTAGGGACGATCACGTAGATTTCGGATCAACCGGAGCAACATATTTGTTCGTTTTAAGCACCGTGTGATTTGTAATTATTTATTTGGGCTTCAGGGAAAATTCACGAGCTATTAATTTGTGTCAACATCTCAGGTGTGCGGATAAACCGCACGCGGATAATCGAGAGTCTACTATGCAGTACTGTGCGGTATTCATAACCGTGATAAACTCAACTTCAGTTTAACACGCAGTAGGCTTTCGCGGCCAATATCCATAATACAGTTATTTTTGTTAGATCGCATAAATAGAAATGCGTCGTTAAACCCATCACCCGACACAGCCGATTAGTAAGGTTTGTCACGTAAACAGAATGTGCCAATTCGATCTAAATGTTGTGGATTTTCTCACCGGTGTGCTGTACTAGTAACGAATTGTTCTGTTTACGTGACAAACCTTACTGATTAATTGGCTGTGTCGGGTGGTGGCGGGTTTAACGACACATTTATACTTATCCGATCTAACCCAAAAAAAACTGTATTATAGATAAACCCAACTTGTTCGTTAGTTCGGGATCGGAGGTTTTTCGACCTTAGGAAACTTTTAAAGTACATATGTTTTTAAATCCTTTATATTAAGTTCACTTGCGCGCTTGCTTGCTTACGACCGTGCAAATCTTTCGGTCGTTTTTTAACCCACTTCCCGTGATCCAATCGAGCTGACATTTTCCACACAGACTCGTTGTGCGTGACAAATAATGTTCGTGAACATTTTTTTCCAAAATTTTACACTTTTTAGGACAAAAATATTATATTTAATTACCAATTGCTTAATGCTTGCGCTGCAATCATCTGACCCATAGGTGGCAGCCATCTCAAGCCAGAGGACGAGAGGACTCTATCCGCCACGCATATAAAGGATTTATAGTGAAAAACTTTGTTTTTACGGGTTAATTTTTTTATACTCGTGTCATTTATTGCAGTTGGGTGTCGCACGGTAACGCGCCTGTTAAATCCGCAACTTCGGAGGCGTGGTTCACACACTCACACACACACGTCTGTGCATCGCTAGGGATTGGCCAGGAGATGGCAGTACAGCAAGTGGGTGTGGATGGCAATTCTCGACTGCGAACTTTAAAATGTTAACCTCTCTAAATCGTGAGTTTCCACGATATTGCTCCAGTTGAATCTAACAAGTAGATGCGATCGAACATCCAAATGCAAGACCCTATTTTAAAAGGTTATTTTAACTCACTTAGTATTTCCTGGATAAAAGTGAATTATGTAGTTGTTTGTTATCGTTACTTTTCAAGTCAGGATACAACCTAACCCAGTTATTTTGGATGTTCCACCATTTGTTCAAATCACCGTAACTCAACCTTTCACGTACAAGATAGTACTACACGCAGGATGAGACAGGATAACATACAATAGACCAAATAAAATATTGTGGCACATGAGAATACATTTATGAAATATACCAGAAAAATTCTACTTTAGTTGGCTATAGTAGCAAACAAGAAATGAGAAAACATGGTCATGTCTTACAATTTTCCAAAAACAGTGTTCCCTGACCGGGAATCGAACCCGGGCCGCGGCGGTGAGAGCGCCGAATCCTAACCACTAGACCACCAGGGATCACGTACACCAGCGCATCATCTATCCTAAATAATATCACCATACGGTGTCAAAAAATATACATTAATGTGATTTTATTGTTGTTGGTGATACATTCACTAATTGCGCGACTCGCGCGCGAAATTGTGACACGAGCGTGTGCCTCGCGTAAGCGCCGCTGCCGCCGCCGAACAATTCGCCAAAACCCCGCCGGAAAGAAAGGAACGAGACACGAAACGTTGACGCCGCCACGCGGTGGCGCCACGTGGCGGCCAAGCGCGCCGGGCCTTCTTTTTTTTTCCCGCGCTCTGTTTGTTGTCACGTGCACCGCCCACTGCACCGGGAACACGGAAGCCCCCACCCAGCCCACGCCCCGCCCCCACCCAGCCCCTCCCCTCCCCACCCACGGTAAAGTCACGTAGGTAAAAAAATAAAATTTGTAACAAAAAAAGGCTCAGTCCCTTTTACATGCACCTTTACATCATCCGCAACCTAGGTTACACAACAAAGGCCCATTTCTAACAGCGTGTTTCAGCCGCACCGAACCTCACAAAAATAATATTCAGGGCCTACCTTGGCTCCTCCCACCCTCAACCAGTATATATACAAATACTGTGTTCTTGGAATTTCTCTCACTTGATACAGCTATCGTGCTGTGACGGTTCCACCTGAAGACGGAAGCTTGTGTTGCCTCCGAAAGTCGTGATTTGGCTTTATAAATAGTTCAACCTTAACTACTGCCTGCATGCACTCTAAATAGTTACATTTGCACGTACTTAAGCATAAATGTGTCACATTGAGCGTGTTATCTGGTTGATCCTGCGTTGGCAAGTTGGTACCCCAAAACAGCAAAAAAAGCGCACTTCTTTTAAAAGGATATAATAATAATATAGAGTACAGTGTATAGTAAACAAACGACGCTCCGGGCAATGATCCTTCGTCAAAGCAAGTGACCGCCCAACTGAACGGATGGACCAATGGGATTACTGTGACGGCGTGATTGACAGCACCAGGCTCCACCCCCTTTTCCGTCACCGCCTCTCCCGCGGCCGGACAAAATGGCGAATCTAAAGGATGAGCTTGGGCGGTCTATGGACTTGGTAAGTGCCTGCGACTTTAACCGCAGATGTCTCGCAACGATTACAGTGGCGACTTAGGGACAACTTGCAATAAACGAGCTCGAGACAAGTTAGGGTTTTTGTTAGTTTGTGTACGTTTTTTTTGGGTGGGGGGGGTATGGACCGCGAACGCATCGCCACCTGGTTGGGCCTAGGTAGAGATTGAAGCCTCGGTGCGGACCGTCCTTGCCTGGCGGCGCCGCCCGCCAAGACGACTCCCTAAGTGGCATCCTGGAGCGAGGCAATGGGGGGGGGGGGGGGGGGTTTCCTTTTGGAGCTCCTTTCTCACACGGTTTTGCGTGCGTTGAAAAGACTCGTGTGGTTTTAACAAAGGGGGTTAGCGATCGAAATTATATCGGAGTAATTGTACAGTATTGCACTCGCGTGTGTATGTGTGATTGTAAACATTCAAAGGAACGTGTGTAATAATTTCGTGCAGCTTTACATGATAGTACAATATTATATACAAATGTGTTACTTTTGCTGTGTACAAGCAACTGTGAATCCACGTATGTTTTTCCCCGTCTTAACGCACCAACGTGGTGGAGTATGGTGAAATAACCACCACGACTCGCATGGTGTCGATAGGCCCTCTTCCAGCAGCGCGGTTGATACAAATACTGTGCCTGTATTAGATATCACACCTTGGCTTGTATGAGTCGTGAACTCTCTGAAAGAACCAAAGAGTATGGATTCCTGCAGTCAGGAAAGCTTCAAATCCAGAAGGAATTGAAACTAAAGTTTAGGTCAGAAGTGGCGTGATAATGGTACCCGAGTTACGACGCGACGTCTCCAATACCACTTGTAAATGTGGGTTTTACTCTCCAACACACCACCGGTGTGCTGTACTAGTAATGAATTGCCGTGTTTTGTTTACGTGACAAACCTTACTGATCGGCCGTGTCGGATGGTGGCGGTTTCTCCGACACATTTAAGCGATCTAACCCAAAAAAGCCTCTTATGGATAGTATTGTTTGCGTGTTAAACCAATCCGATTTATTTACGCTACGTTACTGGAGTGAAAACAATTTTGTTATTATCGTATTAACCCATAGATGTTTGTTTTGTGTTTGATGTTGCGTATCCCTTTTTGGGAAGCATCTTTTGGCATATGACAGTGGATTTTTCCACCACCGGCTAAGGCTGGGTACTGTTTCGGTGAGTAAAATTAGATGGAGAAAACTATTTCTGCTGGGTATGTTCAGGTCTCGCGTAAACAATAATAATAATACCCCCGTCACCCATGCCGTATCGCAACGGATGTACTAGTTTAACCAAACAGTGCTTTATCACGCTGGTCCTTGAAAGGAAACATATAAAAGGCGACGTTTCGGGCAGTGGCCCTTCGTCATAGCACATAATTGCACGCCAATGCCGCACCAGCTGCCAACACTTACCAAATAATGTATACAGTGGCGAAATATTAACTACCCCGCCTGGTTTGCAGGAAGTCGTGGGTTCGATCCCAACGCTGACGCCTGTATATTTGGAGTGTGGAAGTTCTTCCCGTGGTAGCGTGGATTTTTATCCGGATCCTTCGGATTTTCCCCTCCACAGAGAAACATGCCTTTAGAGTATTTGGCTGAAATACATGTTCACATAATATGCCGCCACTGACTTCAGCTATAAATTGTGATAGCCAGGTCGCTTCTGACAGCTATATAGCTCAGTGGACCTTATCTGGTAAAATGAAAAATAGTAATAAAACATTTTAAGTTGAGGCTTGTTGAAGGGGGTGGCGCCAAGATCGTTTCGGATATTACTCGCCGCTTATGTTATCCATGGCCGGCGATTAAACTCTGGTAGTTCGGTTCCGTAGCACAGTGTATCTAATGTATGGTATACGTTAAATTGTATGCTGTAAATAACATCATGTACTTTGTTAGATGTTTACTTATTTCACTGTTTTGGTATTCAGTGTACAATTAATTTACTTTCTGTATTCGTTATGCATCCTAAGGTATGTTGATATTTAGTGGTGACTCACTGCCACAGTTTACTGCAGTCTTAAGGCACGCGTGTATAAACAATAACAAAACCTTGCCTGAGAGGGTGTCTTCACGTAATTTGTGCCTGACCCAGGACCTTTGTGATTAGGGGCAGTGCCCCATGGATTAAAGTAATGACCTATATCCACAGTGAATGTACCTCCACTGGGGGAATATAGCATTTCTACCACTAACCCAGGATGGAGAAGTGTGGTCAAACATCACTCTTAACCGACATGACGTGTGGGTAGTCCTCCATCCTGCAGCGGATTAAGCTCTGATTTATAAAATAATTCATACCTATAAATGTTAATTCACCCCATTCGTCATTAGCACTGCCTTAATACAACAAAAATATGGAGGCTGACATGGCAATCGTTCTTACATTATGCCAATTCGAAGTATTTCCATGCATTAACAAGCTTTGGGACCTCTCTCCTTGGAAAATTGTGGGAATTCCACATTCATATTACATCGGACAGTGTGATCTGAGCTGATATTATATGGGACATTTGTAACCATAGGGTCAGTTCTTCCATCATACATTAGATGTCACATAATGTCACCATATTATATGTCTATTTTGCCCACCCAGTCTTGCTTTAGACCTCCCAACTCAAAAGAGAAAAAATTGTGGTCATATTTTAGACAGCAGAAGGGTTAATCTGCCTGCTAGTGTGGTTGCATTATTGTTGGTAATCATCAGTACAGTGTATATGCATCACTGCTACCTGCTGCCTTTGTGCCTTGGGGGGCTTTATGTTGGCAAGACCTCCCTGATCCCGGTGGACACAGGTATAATAAACCAATTATTTCACTTAAAACTTGTAAAAGATGAGAAACTCATCGGACATAAAGGTGCATGCAAGATGGAAACAAGCAAGTCCAATAATAATAACACTATGTTACACGATTTTTGTCCGAGGGTACTAAGTGGAATTTTTTAGTTGCTTATGCCATTTAAGTATAGAAAATGGCTATTATTCCCCACAAACTTTGCTTTTGTGACCAGGACTTTACATGAAGGAATGACACAAATGCACACGTTTTCTCATTGAAAATAGGTAAATTTCAAAATATCACTGTCCTGGTCACAAAACCAAAGTTTGTGGGGAATAATAGCCATTTTCTGTGCTTATGAGGCATAAGCAATGAGAAAACAACACTTACTCCCCAGGGAGAAAAAAAAATACGTTTTGTTCCACAGTGTAATACATGCAAAAAGTGATTTTTAGACAGGCGCCCTGTGTCACTGGTTGGTTAACAGACTTTCTTTGGCATAATGTCTCGAATGACCTCCTACCATACGACCCAGAGGCAATGGCTCCAGTGGCTGGACCTCTCTTTAAAACGCAGCACATCTGCCTCATTGACCCTCATGTCTCCCGCAAGAGAGACACGTGCTTTGTGTCCACGCGAGGGATTTGAGAAGGCTAATCCAAACTGTATTGTAATGGGGCGCTTAATGGGAAAGGCTGCGAGGAGATTAAGTGTCCTCCGCACGCTGCCCGCAACCCTCCCAAGCTCGACAGCCTCACACCACCCAGCACAGGCTGATGGCATTTACTGTAAAACTGCAGCTGAATTTGTTTGGGGGGTGTCAGGGGGGTGTTGATGGCCTACCTTGCAATCTTGTAAAGACGTGTTAAACAGTTGTAATTACAAAACATGCCAACGTTGGTAATATCTTGGCAAAAATTGGCAGTATGTATGTTGAATTTCTTTCGCACTGTACGTAGTCAGCCGTGCTAATCGGAGGTGCTATTATTCTCGAACACGTCTTGGAGTTGTGTTCAATTCCGTGGACAACTTTGGTGTAAATTGCATGGCTCGATGGCAGAAGCCAGTCTAGCCATAGGACAGTCGGTAATGACTTCCCCAAAGTGGTGTGCTGATTGTATAAATTGTTAAGGGTTAGCCATGCGTGGTCGAGGTGCCATCGATGTTTTTCCGACGATCCTTTGTTTTGATGCAGTGTTTGAGAAACATGCAGAGGCAGACAGTGGCAGGGCGATGCTGTGCTTGTATGGGCCAGTATTACAAAGTAGATTGTTTATTTAATTTATGTAACTTGAGTGCACTTCATTTTTATGGGTGGGGCTTTTTTTTCTTAGGTAGATGTTTTTTTTATCACCCGCAAGCATGCATTGGTCAAACGCCACAGTAGGACTCCTAAAAAACCTTGATTATTTACCTTTGCTAAACATTTTGTAAAGTAATACTGTTATTGTTGGAAAAAGACTTAAGCGGTCGTGGCCATGTTTTCTCTATGAGTACCAGCCATTTGAGGGGACTGTAGTGATAATGACAAGTGGCAATTATTCGTAGTTACCTATTGATATGTTGTCTTGGAGGGATTTCTGCATTGTGCTGGTGTAAACGCACTGATGCAGGATTTCAGAAACTCCAGTCCGTTTCATCCACAATGGTCTGCTTTTCCAAATCTTCCAGTCTTCTATGTTCAAATAGATATTAATTGGACGTAAACATTTTTTATAGCCAGCACATTAGTCGATATTTGTTATTTGTGTTTGGTCACGTAGTAGTTATATGCTAATGTTTTTGTCAATAACCCTCCAGCGCTCAACAATATTTCCGAATACACTGTGATGGAAGCTCAAACCAATTTGAGCGAAACGTCTTACGTTGATGTTAAATTCAGTCGTGAAAATTCTTCAGCCAGGAACTTTACTGGTCAGAGTTTGATCAATACATTGGCACGTATAAATAATGTGTTTGTAAATGTAACATGATTATTGGCTTTAAACTACGTCGTGGCCAAATCGAACAATTTATAAGCATCACATATTAAGTCATTACCTACTTCACGTACCCGATGACACGTAAACTTGTTCCACGTGACAGGGATATGCTGATCACATTAAGATAGATTACGTGTGTATCCCGTGTGATGTCGACAGCGCCGATTAATATTCATCAATCATTGTCTGCCATTATCAGTCTTCAGCTCGATTAATGCCTTCCCCAAGCCCATCACCTTTTCTCACGATCTTGCAATGTAACAATCCATCTTGTGCCTGCATACAAGCAGTCAGAGGGCTGCTGCGATGAAAGTTGAACTCAACTTAGTCAAAAAGAGGGGAATAGCTAATTAAATGCAAAACAAGATAGTTAATATCTATTCATCAGATGTGTTTAGCCTGTGACTACTTCATTTGTATTTCAACAAAGCACAAATAATGCCTTCCCCAAGCCCATCATGTAAACAACGATCATTGGTAAATGTTGAAATTCAGACCATGGAGGGTGGAGAAGACTGGAGTTTGTTAAAACCCTGCTCTTGGGCATAATACTGTGAAGAATGCAAGTGTAATTGAAAAGCTTCAGGCAGTAGTTATGTAACGTCTTTGTTTACGAAATCTCGCGTGTGGGAAACGTGAATATCAAGGTAGAGCGAGCCTACATTTACGTTGTTTTACATTTGTTCTCTCTCACTTGCAGACAAGCGAATGCTCCCTCTCAGACCTGGGCTCTGATGACATGTGGAGGTACGTTACTCTTCAGCCATTCACTCTGATTTATTTGTCAATATTTTCGATTCAGGCGTGTTTCAGTTTTTAGACCCCGCGTTTTACAGGAATGTTAATTGACCTGCACCAGCAGGTGCTCACTGAATATATAATGTTTTTCTCAGCTACTATTATGTATGTATGTTTAACTTCTTTCGCACCATACATATCCAACCGTGCTAATCAGAGGTGCCGTACACTACGTACGATAAAGTTGTGAGCAGCCGAGGACATTACATATAAATCTGCTGTACTTTACTCTGCTACCCACGTTTTTGCTGCCTGCCTGGACCAACTCATACTGGCCAGGTTGGTGAAGTGTGGCCACATAACTGAAATGACCTGCTAGGCATAAGGAGGCTCCCATCCAGCAGTGGATTGGCAAAAGAGCTGCACGAGTACACAGCATTAAAGTAATACCCCAAAACAGCTCTTGTACAGGTTCAGCTTGTGGGATTTTGCTGATATTTGGCAGACCTATTTCTATCCAAGGTGTGCTGTATGTGGTTTGAATTCACTTGTACGCGGCTATACGGTCAGACATGGAACAATGTGTGGAGTGTAACGGTTAGCGCTACGCTGCGCTACGAACCCGGCGGCCCAAGTTCGATTTCCGCTCACGGCCAACGCCAGTGGCGATTATCTGTACCAGTCCTGGGCCTCCCCTAGATGGACTCAGTCTCAAATGAGTACCTGGTGTGGTGTGTAAACATCGCCACTGGGCAGACAAAGGCAGCCAGGCGTGGTGCTGGCCACCCATACCCTCGTGTGCCGTGCCGGTCTTCGTAGGTGCTCGCTAACAGCACTTGCCCCAACAGTCTGTTTCGGCTACACGGGGGATTTTTCTCTTTTTGTATGCGCTGCTCAGAAGTCTCATGTGGTTTTGCTGTTTTGTTGGAACACATAAAGCGAGGGAAACCTGCGTACCGAGATTTTGTCTTGGGTCATAGGGCACTAGTTTCAAGTTTTGTGAATGGGGAACTTTACAATTATAATCAGGTGCTCCCATCATAGTGCCAAAATAATAATAATTTTAAGAGATTATCTGTACATAGCACCCACATATCATAAACAGAAAACCCCCCAAAATATAACACTCATTGCTGCATCCAAAAAATAGCGCTACCATATAATTTGCATAAAATATCCATACATTGGAAATTAATGCTTACATAATTCAACGTGCAACATATGTGTTTTAATAATTGATTACGATGAATGAATCATTACATGCCGAATTATTTCTGCTCTGATGTGTGTAAGAACAGTACAGTATATTTTACAATTAAGAGACTGCATTGCCAGGCCAATGCGGCAACAAATAACAAATACTCACCACCTGCAGTGCGTCATTAACACTGCATTATATTTAGTAGGCTATGATAGGCTTAGTGGGGAACAGTGGTGCAGTGTTTACCATTCTGCACTCAACTTTAGTTCCATTTGTGGCCAAAGCTAACATCAATCCGCTCTGGTTAGTGCGAGGAACTATGGGCAGTTTAGTGTCTCTGACATGTTATCTAGAACGTCTTTCGCACCCGATGTAGCCAACCCTGCTAATCGGAGGTGTGGACTATGCTGATGTGCCAACTTAATTTTGCGTAATTTATACCTATCCCAGTGGCCGTTGCAGCGGTGGCGGCGGCAATGGGAGACATGAAGGCCTGTACTGGCAGTTTCTCGTATCGGACCGGCACTTGGGCTCGGCGGCTCCTACAGGTGCCACATCCGATGCCGCCCCGTTCGACGGCGCCTCTACCGTGTCGTCGTACTCGACTGGGCGGGAACCTCCACCTGTGCGCCACCGCGGATCGCTCGCCCTGCAGCACTGCAGGTCTGGTTTCCAACTGTCCCTCCTTCCCCTACTTTTCCATATCATCACAGCGTTGTGTTAGTTGAGCAACATTGGCGTTTGGTGTGTGCTTGTTCATTTGTTCATCCACATACTGACTTGTACGCTCACTCTTTCACTTAAGTCACTCTCTTTGTTGATCGCTCATTCAGCCACCCACTAAGTAGCTCACTCACCCACTCACAAGGCCAGTCGATCACTCACCTACTCAGTCACTGACTCACGTGACCAGTTGACCTACCACTCATTCATAAGGTCATCCACTCGCTCACTCGCCAACTCACTTGTGTCCACGCAACCACTCACCCACTCGTTCACCTACTCACTATTTGACTTGTCCACTCATCCATTTACTCGCTCATTCACTCATTGCACTCGCCCACCTATCCCCACATCCACTTGTTCATTTCACTCACCTGCTCACACACTTATTCATTATCTCACTCACTCAACCACTCACTTTCCCGCTCATTCATTGACTCGCTCTTTCAGTCTCAGTCGGTTGTCGAGCCAAATAATTTTGCACGTGATCTGGCCAGGTTTATTTTAACCACAGCTTTTCAGAATGTTCTGCTGGAATGTATTAACTCAATAGCCAAAGTGAACCATACAGCGACATTAATGATATAACTTCCTGGCCACAGCTAGCTTTAGTGGCGAGTGAAAGTCTACCCCTGCTGTCAGCCCTCTTATTTTACAAATCATTCTTGCACTTGTTTACCTCGGAGAGCCTCGCTGAATCTCATGACTCTTTTTAAGGAGGGTCCTGCCCAGTTTTCACGTTCCGGTGGGTGGGGGGGGGCAAAGATTGTTACGTATAATCTGAATTTCTAATTTGCGGGTAATTTAACAAATTTTATCCATGACTTGCGGCACAAAATGGCTTACTCTTGTGAATGACGTCACAGGATCTTTAAGGTTAGTACACCCGAAGTGATAACCAGTGGATTGTAACTGTGAACCTCTGCAACAAGTGGCAAACGCACTATCGCTTGGCAATTAACAGTTTAGTTGTACAATTGTATATTTTATATTGTGAAGTGCCTTGGGACCAAAAGTTGTGAAATTTGTTATTCACTCCATAACATTCAATGAACATGTAAAGTAACTTTTATGCTATATATAGCAAACACTGTAAAACGAAAAGTGTTTAATTAAAAGTCCAGATATTAACATGCATTTCCTTTTTAAAATTGTACACCAAGGCTATTAAATATTTTCTCCGTGAACTTTGATTATCAATTAAACCTTTTGAAGGTCTACATATTCAAATAAACTTATTTAATTTAAGAGCGAATTAAGATTCGTGCTCATGCACTCCTGCTAACATTCCCAACATTGTGTGTGCATGCATGTGGATGCGTGCGTGCGCATGTGGTTGTGTGTGTGCGCGATATGTTAACCCATTACACGGGTCTGTCCCACAATACTAGTCGTGTATGGCGCATGTTGTGTGTATCTTTGTGTGATGTGAGCGTGTTAGTATAATCTAGAGCATAGGTGAGAGGTCCTGTGGTCTTTTGCCAGAACACCTTCGATACTTCAGTTAGCCTCAAAGTGCCTAAACTGGCACGAGCGCTTTGGTGATGCCACCATTGCTTATTGGAGAGTGGCGGCTGTTGTGTGTGTGACAGTGTGTGCGCGCGAGCATTGGGTGGCACTCGTTAATAGTTACCTGCTGGTGTGTGCGCGATGTGCGCGTTTAGCGGGTGGCACGCAGCGTCGTGCGACACGAGTGTTGCCAGCTCAGAGTGCAGTGAGGAGCTGCTCTCCTCCGTCTCCGCGGGTGACCAGGAGCCCGACGACGGCCTCATGCTGCCCGACGACCTGCAGGGAATGACCTTTGACCTGTTCGGCGAGGGCAGCGTTTGCAGCGATGTCTCGTCCTTCTTCGACTGGTCCGACAGCGAGATCGACTGGCAGGTGAGTCGGCGACGGTGCCGTGTAACCATGTTGCGTGCCAATGCTGGAGCTTGCCTGTGAGTACAGAAGTGTTGGTGGATCACGCCGAAGTTATCAGGAGGCATGTAACGATGCGTTGTTTGAATTAAAATTGGTTCTTACCTTCGTGATGGATTTTATTACTTAGAATTTTTGTAAATTGTCAGTGCTCTTAATGATAATGAAGACATCCCAGTACGATACCTATTTGGTCTGCAGCTCATGTTAATTGCTGTTTCCCCTTTGTGGAAACACCGTAGTATAGGAATATTAAATATTAACTGTTCTGAAAAGTTCCAGTGCACGTGCTTAGTGTTGTGAGAAGTGCCAGGATGGCATACTGTGAAATATTATCTTATTTCGACCACTGTACATAGTATATTTATTGACTGTACATCACCTTGAGAATGACTTCAGTGAAGATTTGTGGTGTGCTTTGTGGCCTCGGTGCAAGGCTTAACCCAAGTTGGTGGTGAAAACCTCTTGCCTGCAGATATCACAGATCACGGCTGTAAGGTGGTAGTTGTGTGAGCAGGTTTTACATGATGCTGCTCCCTCTGGATTCGGTGTATGTGCACCCCACATAAGCTCTATGTTAATTTAGCTTTTACACTCATGGTGCGAACAAAATCAGAAAGGCGAGAGAAAAAATTGTGCATAATAGAAATGAGATGCCAAAAGCATCTGTTTTGGAATGGAATCCCAGTTTCTTATTCATAACCAATTGTATCAAGCAGGTGCAAAAGTGCTTCCCCCAACTGTCTTAGCCAGAGCTCATTGGAAGGATCTCAGAAGGAGCTCTGTGGTACTCTGTGGTATCCATTGCCATGACCGTTCCCTTGCACTGCTCTGCCAGAGTTAAGAATGGATTCCTCGTGTTAGTGATTTGACACCAATTGGCAAAATCTCGATACTCTTTGGGTAAAAGACAACAACATAAAAGTGGGTGCCTGTAACGCCCATTACGCCATTTTCGCATTCACAGTTTTTGTTGCCCTGTTGCTCTTCGATCTGCAGTTTCCATGTGGGAGTGACGTCGCGAGCGGCAGCGATGCCATGTCGGACGTCGTCCCCAGCATCCCCGGCTCTCCCCGTCCCAGTGGACGTGGCAGGGGCGGCCGCGCTCGGAGGGGCAGGGGTAGACACCAACGCAACCTGGAGGAACTTCCCTGGAGCGCCATGACCAACGACGAACAGGCATGCGCTCACACACGGTCACACGACGACACTTATCCTATGCCCATCCGCAGTTGACTGAAATCAGTCAATCAAGGCTGAGGATATCGCCATTCCATCACTCGTTTGAGTGTTTTTGTTTTTATTCTTTCTACCGCAGGTGGAGTACATCGAGTACTTGAGCCGGCGCGTGAGTGCGGAGATGGGCCTTCGCGAGCAGCTAGACATCATTCGCATCATCGATCCCGGAGCCCAGGTGTCGCCGACGGACAACGAGTTTATCATCGAGCTGAATTGCCTGACGGACGTCAAGCTGCAGGAAGTATGTTGGCCCGCATGCACAAAGTATTGCGTTGCACAACTTACGGCTCCCCCATGGACATGAACCCAATTTAAGGGATTTGTTTTCATTTTTTTTTTAAACAAACATCTCGATGTAGATCAACAACAATGGAGGAAATGAGATGTGAGGCTGCTTTTTGTCACCACATGAATCTGGCTAATGCAGCGGAAACAGAGAAACACACACACCCCCCCAGGGTGGTAGTCCCTGCCCCTCCACTGGCTGCCAATCCAATCCCAGGTCAATGTCAAGATTGCACTGATAGTCGTAAAGATTCTCCATGAACCATCACTGCCTACCTCTCCCCACTCATCTCGTTCTACTCACCTCCACATGCCCTCCATTCCAACATGCAACACCAGGTCGGTCAGCCTTCACTAAATGGGAAATCTGTCCTCTGCAGCTGTCTTGTGTTTGGAGAACTATCTTTGTCCTCACTCTCAAGACTTTTCCCCTCTGTTTAAGGGGTCAAGATCTTCCTCGTTATCTCTGCCCATTACCAACTCTAAGAATTGTTTTCAATTGCCTTTTTTCTGTTCCTGCACAGTGGAACTTCCACTCTTCAGTCCATTCCCAAAAAAGTGTCCCTTCGTATAACCACAGTGCACTCCCACTCTCATTTGTACTGAGTTTTGAGGTACAGTCGCATTAAAATAGCATTTAAATCCAAACTATATTGCATCGAAAGTGATGCTGATTGATGAATTGTATTTTTTTAATGGATTAGACATGTCTGAAGAACTTAAAATCCGGTTATCAAGGTGAGACATCTCGCTATATTTGAGAACCTGCATTAATCTCAGTTGGATGGAGGCCGACTGTGAACTTAGACTCATGGCTGTGCTGGGTTAATGTTCTGATGTGACCTTTAAAAGCCATCCGGCCATGTCCCATTTTTTTTATAAGATTAATGATTTATCCAGGGAAGCCTCAACTAGTCATCAGACCCTTTCAAGAAAGCCATCCGGCCATGTCCTGTCTTCCTGATATTTGGCCAATTCTATTTTGAAGTAATATTTAATTTGTGAGGAATTCTGGTGAGCATACTTCGCTATGAACCTGGCTATCCGAGTCAAATTCCTGTCCACGGCTAACATTTGTGACGAGCGAAATCTGAACTGGTCCTGCGTACCCCCTTCATGAAGCCACGCTGACCAATGCAAATGCACTTCCTTCAGACAAGCCCCATGCCCGACGGTGTGGGGTGGCCTTCATTCATCAGTGGGTAAACAACACGCCTCTGCATGAAATCACATTTGGGATCCCAGGACAAAACCCACCCCATACGAGGATACAACTGATCTTTCGCTTTGCCGCAGGTGCGCAACTACATCCACCAGCGGTGCGGGGCGCCAGCGAGCCTGCGCCGGCCGCGCTGGCGGAAGGGGCTCCTGGAGGGGGGCGGTGCAAGCGCATGCCACGGCAGCGCCAGCAGCACGAGCAGCGGGAGCAGCGTCAGCGGCGCCGGCTGCTGGACGGGCGGAAGCAGTGCCGGCTGCAGCAGCTCTGGTGGTGGCGGCAGCAGTGGAGTGGGTGGCAGCAGCGGCTTGAGCCGCAGCCACAGCGACGGGAACCTGTCGGTGTCGGCCGCAGAGAGGATACGTGACTCCAAGGTGAGTGAGGAGTGGTGTAGAGGCCCCGGTGTTTTTTCAGAGATGCAGGCTGGTGGGGTACCCCTCGAAGGCCATGATGGATGGGTGAACATATGACCCACGGGCCGCGTGAGGCCCGCAACTTAATTTCATACTGCCCATGACCCCGTGAGGCCTACCATTTTGAAATAGCTCACAAATAATAATCACCGCAATCACTTCAGCTGCATTAATTGGGTACTAGGAGATACTTTTTTTTTACCTGGCAGTACTATTTGTTATTGCTGATAGTCTCTAAACACAGCGATCCCCAAATCGCTGCTAACCTCTGAGGGGAATCAAGCATGGCAGCATCCAGTCAGATGTCACATGACTATGCGCTGTGTAGTAAATTGCTATTTGAAAAAATCGTTATTCAGTTTCAATTTTCTATATCATTGCCAGACAATGTTCTTACAGTTGCACATAGGTCATGCTTTGTCCTTGCCACAATTGCCTTACAGTTGTCCTCGTGTATTATTTCCATCGGGCCTGGAGATGGAAGCATCAACAGAGACAAAACATTCTGATAGCATCTCTGATTCACCCGTCTGTGTATTGTAATGCTCCTCTGCTAGTCTGAGCAACAAATGTGTACCTCAGTTTAGCCTCCGTGACATTTGCTTTAAAAAATAACAATTTACGGTACTTAGGATACAATGGCCAAACAAGCATTTCCACTAGTCAATGACTTTGTTCAGAATCCTACAGGGGAGAGATGAGTGCTTGACCAGGTGAATGGGTGTGCATTATTTTATTATATTGTATTATATTGTTTTTATTATTATATTATATTATTTTATGATGTTTTATTTTTATTATTTTATTACTTCCCTTCTACGTGACTTTACCGAAAAAACCAAGAAGTTGAATCCCTGCAGTCACGAAAGCTTTAAATCGAAAAATTGGGTGTGCATATTTGAGCAAAATTGTTGGAGCGGGGTGGGGGGGGGCCGTATTAGTGCCTAGAGGCCTTCCGTGCTTGAACAAGTTGCTATTTTCATTACAAACGATGATGATGAGCAAGATATGTGGTGAATGAGGCCATAATAGTGTGGGTGTGTGACGTGAGAGGTGGGGTGCTAGCACGTTGAGCGCGATGTTTGCACGTGTGCGTGTGTGTAAATTCGACATTCTCTTTTTTGTTTTTGTCGTCCGGTCTCACAGAAGCGATCCCGCGAGCGCAAGCTGCAGCAGAAGGCGGCGCGTCAGCAGCAGCTGAAGGGGCAGCGGCAGGCGCGCAAAGAGGAGCGAAGTGGCCTGTTCACCAAGGAGGAGGTCCTGTCGCTCAGCGTCACCGAAGAAGACGACCCCAGCGACGTGGACATCCTGTCCTAACGTCGCGTCGCGCAGCCCGACCGCTCGTATCACTCGCCCCTTCGCCCGCCATTCTCTGCACCGCATCACCACTCTGAATAAAGGTTTTTGGGTAGTAAGGTTTGTCATGTAAACAAAGCGTGCCAATCAGTTGCTACTTAAGCCCCCCACCGGTGTGTTGGAGAGTAAATCCACAACATTTTCAATGACTCAAATTGTAAATGTTACTGGCTGTGTCGGTTGGTGGAGGGTTATGACACATTTTTACTTACGCGATCTAACCTGAAAACCTTTATTATGAATAATATTGGTCGCGAAAACCTACATGTTAAAATCACTACTCTGCCAGCCTTGCTCATGCGTTTGTGATCGAGGTGTAACGATGTGTAGGTTCATGGATTAATATGACATGTATGGTCCTTTTTTCAATCCTCTGCTTGATGAGGGCCTCCGCACTCCTTGTGCACGTTATTGACCATACTTCACCACACTGGTCAGTGCAAGTGAGTGGAGGTGGGGAGCACAGATGTGGAAGCGTAGAAATACAACTTATTTTTCTGCACTGCCCTCTGCTGCTCACCACGTAACCTCACAAGCCCTATGACAACCTTTTAATTGTGCATGGTGGTCAAGCATTATCCATGTTCACCCTGCTTAGCTTATGAGACCTGACATGGATGAACCTGGGATATTTGATCATATTTTCATTGACTAATATCGATACTTAATAGCTTGTGATTTACACATCCAATCGCATGTGCAAGAATCAACGTTTTTCTATTCATATATGTTGTAAGGCATAGGTTTCGCTTGGCCTTTTCAAACTAGTGGCCACAATATTCACCAATGTAAAAAATATTTATTCCTGAATTAAATCGTGACGATTCTCAATAATTCATCATTTCCCTTGGGCAGTTTAATCGTTACACCTCTAGTTAGCAGAAACATTTTTGCACAATTTTTTTTGCAGAACAGGCTGTCGAATTTAGATGTAAATTGTTTTCCCACCAACAACACATCCTTTCCCGTTTGGATAGCTGCCACATTGTCTCTTCACATCCTGCAATTTTTTTTATTTAGCACCCCTTCCCCCCCCCCCCACGTTTCGCAGCCACAGTTGGGAAGAGCGGATGTGTTGCCGGTGTGGGTCGGGAGTTGTTCATATTAGTTAAGCTTGTGCAACTTTTTTTAGACTTTATGAAATTTAAACGGCGCTCAACCTCAGTAGTTTGCGACCAAAATCACATTTCAAATGTGTGTTTTGGGTAAAGGAAAAAAAACAGCACAATTGCGTAGAAGAGTAAATGTTTTTTATTTTACTTATTTATTCATTTTCTTGCAAGTTTTCATAACAGCGTGCATACATATACATACTGTAGATTACTACCTTGGCAGCATCAGTTCCTGCAAACAACTGTTTTTGTTTAAATGCTTTATACAAGTGGCTTGTGAATAATGTGGTTGTAGCAGTGCACGCCCTTATTTTTTTCTTGGCAAAGTTCCACGATAATGTCTAAATGTTAAAATGCATACCTGTGTACACATTGTAAGAGAGATGAAATATTTACACGCGTTGTGCTGCAGTCGGACATTGCAAAAATTGTAGATGTGTGCTATACATAAATTTATACGTTTGTGACGCTGTACTTGGCTTGTGTGAACATACTACCGCTCGCCTCCCTTTATGAAGCTGGATCCACACACACCCCGGTGAAAGCAGATAATGCACGATACAATACCAGGTGCTGATGCAGTTTAAATGGAGATGTTATATAGCCAATGTGAATCGCCAAATCAATCGACAACAGGTGGCTTCTTCTTGGTTCTTTCGGCAAAGTCACGTAAAGAACCAAGAAGATGAATCCGTGCAGTCACGAAAGCTTTAAATCGAAATTTAACAGGTGGCTTGCTGACAACTTTGTAATTTTTGTGAACAGTAACGGCAACTTATGAGTGGAACGGTTATCTTTGGTGTGAAGCCATATTATCTCAATTGAACTTGGGTGGTTCACTTTGTTTATTTGGGTTGCTGATCGAATGTTGAAACTCGTGTTTCTAATGCTTGAATTGTTTGCTTATTTTTTTACAGACTGACTTAGATTGTCTAGTAGTGGCGTTGGGCGAGCGTCATTCGTGCCCGGCCTCCTTTGTCTCCCCATTGGTTGTTGGTTGAAAATCGGCAGCAGACCATGTCAGGGCTAGTCGACCTGGGGTGTCTTCTGGCCATGTTCAGATATCAACGCAGTGAACTAATCACCATATAAAAAAAACCTCCAAACGCGCAGATATATTGTCGATATGTACACAATGCATGTTCTTGTGTAACACTTTTTTCTTGTAATAGAGTTGAGTTTATGACTCCATTTGTTTGTCATTACGGTGGTATTATTATGCACCTATAGAGATTGCAATCGAGGGGAATTCCTAAAGCCAGATGGTAGGGTCCCGTGGGAGGCTGACCTTGGCACAACATCTGGGATCTAACAAGTAAATTAAGAAGTGTGGCAAAATCCGTGACTTGAGCATGAGGCCATAACATTTTAACCAGAGGACAAAATCCAGGTTTTCACAAACTTCACTGCGTTTGAAACTCTCAATTCGCAGGTGCTTTCCTGGCTAAAACTATTGACTTTTGGCAACTTTAATGTTAAGGGCGCTTGACATAGCTTACAAAACGCTAACAATTATTGTAGTTGGCATGGGGCGGAAGAGAATTGTGGAATGAGTGACAATGACAAGAGCGTACTTGGGGATCATAAAATAGTCGTAGAGGGAAGATAATGGGCAATGGAGAAGAGGTGAGCATTGAGAGAAACGGAAGGAGGTTTAGGGGCACTGCTTAATGTACAAGGGAAGTATATTCGAGTGGAGGGGTCCAAGGAGGGAGAAAGAAGCTGCTGCTCGTTATGAAATGTGCACGCAGAGACCGACTCTGCCCATGTGACCAAACCGTCCGGAGCGCACCCGCCCTCATCCGGTCTGGGAAGCTATTTACAATTTTACTGGTAGGAACGAAGTGAACCAGCCTACAATAGATTATATCGTCCGTCCGTCCGTGTAGCAACATCGCCCCCTACTGCAAACACTTAGCATTACCCTACAACAACCTTTAGACTCAGTGACGCTTTCCTGGCTAAACAAGTGTGACATTCCCTTATAATTCCCTGAGATAGTTTTTAATTAAAACTTTTAAATAAAAAATTAACTCGCAGCGGCCTAAAGCCTACAGCTAGGCCTAAAGCCTCGAACAACGCCTCAAACTCTCCCTTCGTATCGTACCCCCGCGTGTGTGCAAGGGAGTTAATGTTTAACAATGTTACATTCCCTGATGTTTTTAATAAATGTAAAGCTTTTACATAAATAATTAAAACATTTAAATTAAAAATTAACTCGCAGCGGCCTAAAGCCTACAGCTAGGCCTAAAGCCTAGAACTAGGCCTCTAACTCTCCCTTCGTATCGTACCCCCGCGTGTGT
>CM025611.2:5298800-5314509 GCA_014621495.2 Entosphenus tridentatus
TTTTAAATAGAAACATTTAAATTTTACATGTTTTGCCATTTTATTATAGCCATTTTTTGTTCGTTCCTACCAGCCCACCCCACAGGGACCTGTTTATTTCACCAGGTCAGGCCCACAGAGCGATGTAGCTGCTTTTCAGTAGGGACCCTGCCACAAGTGCTCGTGGGAATTTACAGCAGCCAGATACTTTGAACGCATGTTGATTATAAATGGGGAGGCAAACACCGGAGGAACCGAGAGATAAATCCACGCGACCACGGTGAGAACATGCAAACTCAAAATGTACAGGGGGCAAGGTCGGGATGGAATCCACGGTCTCCTGCATATCAGGCGAGGGAGATAACATCTTGCATACATACGTAGTCACCAATACATAGTGGGATTCATGCAACACAAAGTCAAAGATCCCCTGCAGAGCCTCATTGTTGGGGCGAGTTCGGTAAGCGAGAAATAGCTATAAATAATTTTTATTTAGATTGGAGGAATCGGATGAGAAGCTCATTTTCACACGTCCAATTTCAGCGGGTCGGAAAGTGAATACAGCAAACGATACAAAAACGAGATAAGTCAGATTCATCAAACTTAAGGTAAGGCAGCAAAAACGAAAAAAACCTCACCACACCAAGAAAACAAGTCCATCAATAAAATGTCACATTAACATTGAACTGCAGATACAGCGGTAAGGATCCGTTACAAATCACATTTGCAAATCAGAATATACTGGAGGAATCTGATAAGTTATAAAGCTCTTTCCACATTCAGGAGGAGCACGTCATAACGGTACAGCAATACAAGCACGATAGAAGTGCAGAGTATAAGAAAGGTAGACAAATCACTTAAAAACAAACCAATTAAACTAAACACGTTTTTTACTTACCAGGTAACGAGCTATGAGCTTTTTCAGAAGCGACTTGGCCACAAATGACAGCTCAAAGAGAAGTGGCTTATGTGGAATTTTATGCAGCAAAATAATCTAAATGCACGTTTATAGATGTCGAGGGGTAAACCGGAGGACCCGGAGAAAAAATATAAACGCCACCACGGGAACCGAGAACATGCACACAGTCGCATGCCTGTCAATCCCTTAGTGCCTACTTATTTAGACCAATTCAGACCATATTGGTCACCCCGTGGCCTTATAAATCTCAAACATTTTTTCACGTATTGAAACGGTTGTACGCCGTGTGGACCTGAAAACCCAATTTCCCTGTACAACAATAAGGATAAACCGTGTGGGTTTGACAGCTCTGCTATCGGGAAGCAGCGCTCCATGTTCAACGTAATAATTATGGTTATAACCAATGCTAATTTCGCACAATGGGCCCGCTTCTAAGCGCGCTGCCATATTCAATCGGCCATCCACGTGGGTCAAACAATGCCCCTCGTTGCTTAAGCGAGTTAGGATTTACAATCGGGCTTCCGCCTGCTTCCTATTGGCCAGCCCCGTCTGCCTACCCCCCCCCCCCCCCCCCGGGGAAAGCCCCCCCCCCCCCCCCCCGGCATTGTTTCCGGCCCCACCCCCGGAAGCGGGGGCGTGGCCACGCTAGACCATTACGTCACCTCGTGTTCTCCCATCTGTGATGTTGTAACGGAGTTGGCGGGTGCTTACAACACGGGGGGAGGTAAGATAATTGTGCGTCTCTGTGTGTGTGTGTCCAATGTGCGTGTTGATTGTGTCATTGTCCGTTGTGTAAAATGTTTGCAAGTTGTGTTTTTTTTCTTTCTACTTACACGTGCAATTTCATGGGAAGAAGGGTCGGTCAAAAACACGTTGTTTTCTTTCACTTGTCACGTTTTTTTTTTAAATGCTCGAATGTGGTTCAGTAAGTGTTGGTCTATGGGGTGTGTGTGTGTGTGTATGGGGGTGTGTGTGTATGGAGTGTGCGTGTATGTGGTGTGTGTATGGGGTGTGTGTGTTTGTGCGCGTGTGTGTGTGTGTGGGGTGTGTGGGTTGTGTGTGTATGGGGTGCGTGTATGTAGTGTGTTTGTGCGCGCGTGTGTGTGTGGGTTGTGTGTGTATGGGTGTGAATGCGTTTGTCTTTGTATGGGTGTGCCTTTATGTATGAGTGTCAGTACATGTGTATGTATGGGGTATGTACCTATGTATGGGTGTGTGTTTGTGGGTTTGTACGAACGGCATAGGTAATGATGTCTATGACTGTGTATATGTATGTAATGGGTGTGTATATGTGTGTGCCATGTATGTATGTATGTGCGTGCGCGTGTGTGTATGCTTGTGTGTGCATATTTATAGGGACGTGTGTGTTTGTGCCATTGTGTGTGTTATGTGCCTGGTTGGTGTATTTGCATATGGGTATCTGCGCGTGTGTTTAATGTATGTGCCAGTCTTTATGCATTGGTGTATTATGGAAGTATAAATGTGAATTATACGGTACTTGTAATGTGTGTGTGTATTAACACATTTCGCGTGACGACTTCAAAGTGCACCTAGCCTGGCACAAGCGCTGTGGTGACATCACCCGTCACTTTGTGGCGGATGGCGGCTGCTGTTCACAAGTATACGAGTGTGAGTGAGTGTGTGTGAGTGAGTGTGTGCAAGTGTGTGAGTGTGTGTGAGTGTGTGTGCAAGTGTGTGAGAGTGTGTGTGCAAGTGAGTGTGTGTGTTAGTGTGTGAGTGAGTGAGTGTGTGTGAGTGTGCGAGTGTGTGAGTGTGTATGAGTGTGTGTGTGAGTGTGTGAGTGAGTGTGCGTGAGTGTGTGTGAGTGTGTGTGTGAGTGAGTGTGTGTGAGTGTGTGCAAGTGCTCACGGCCAACATCAGTGACGATTATCTGAACCGGTCCCGGGCCTCCCCTAGGTCGACTCAGCCTCAAATGAGTACCTGGTGCGGTGTGTAAACATCGCCACTGGGGAGACAAAGGCGTCCGGGCGTGGTGTTGCCCCCCCCCCCCTCGTGTGCCGTTCCGGCCTTCATAGGTGCTCGCTAACAGCACTTGCCCCAGCAGCCTGTTAAGGCTACACGGGGGATCTTTGTCTTTGTGTGAATGTTTGTGCACACTCACTGGCAAGCTGTGTGTCTGCCTTCCCTTCTCTGTCTCACTTCTCCATGCCTCTGGGTCTCGATGAACATCTCTGTTTAAGTTCACCGTGTCTCACTGCATCTGCATAACGTCTCTAATTTTTGTTCGCTATCCACGGCTTCGTGTCTGTAGTGTTGTCATCTGCATCTCACTTTCTTTGTCTCTTTCTCGGTGTCTATTTTTATCTCTCTGCGTGTCTCGGTGGGTCTGGATCTCCCATGTCTCTGTTTTTAGCTAAGTCTGCCTCCGTGTATGTGTCTGTTTCGCATTGTTTGTTTGTCTCTGATTCTCTCTCTCTCCCTACATGTCCCTGTGGTCATGCATAACTCTGTTTCTGTGTCTCTATCTACATATATTCTGTGCCGACGTCTGCCTCTGTGTCTCCGTGTGTTCGTCTTGACTATTTCTGCCGGTGTCCCCATGCACTCTGTGTCTGCCTGTCCACGTCTCTCCGTGTCTTGTCTGAGTGGCTCAGTGACGCTGCTTTACTCATTGTGTCGTTGTTGTCTATGGCGTCTCATTGTCTCACCAATTCCGCGTTCTTGTCTGTCTCTATGTCTGCTCTTCCCCATCGTCTCCGTGTCTCATACCAGTCAACCCATTATCTTATTACAGACCAATTCAGACCTTATTGGTCACCCCCTTGCCCTTGTAAAGCTCAACGTTTATCCTACAAAGTCCCATCGCAAGGGAGAAACACAAACAAATAGGCACTGCCCCTGTGGATATACTTAACCACAGGGACACTGGTTTTGTTGTTGCCGTACTGAAACGGCTGTACGCCGTATGGACCTGAAAATTAAATGTCCCTGTACAAGGATACGGGTGGGTAAACCGTGTGCGTTGACAGGGAATGATGTCTCCCAAGTCTTCGTGTGTGTCTCTCTCTGTGTATGTTCACCTCGCTCCCGAGGACTCCCCGTGTATAGGGTGACGTCATAGGACATCCACAGCGGAGATTCCACGCAGCTTGGATCGCTCCTCGCTCTCCTCGTGCTCAAATCCGTCAAGAATCCTCGGCAATTCGACTCATTTCGCACGGAGACGCAGAGACCGAGAGAGAGACGATACATACAAAAAAAACGCATGTTCGTTTTGCAGCAAGCTACTAAAATATCACGCGAACGTTTACCAAACTTCACATCTACTACCCCAATCGCATTGTAACGGAGCGTTGAGAACACTGTGTAATTAGCTCATTTAATAATCCGAGTACAGAAATGTGTCTCGCCGTTTAAAGCGAGCGTTGGGGCAAAGTGCTATTCTCATTTGCTGCTCTGAGCCGGTGATGAACATTTCACAATCGCATTGCAGATAACAACCTCTCTCCATCCACGGTTAGCTTCCCACAAAGTGGTACCTATTTTATTGTTCCTGGACGGATGATGATGTGCTGAGAGTCAAACCCCTTCCCCCTTTTTCCCCCTCTTCCCCCCCATCACCCCTCAACTGAAACATTTTCACGACCAAATGAGCCCTGAATACGCCCGATCTCGTCAGGTATTCGAGGCTAAGCAGGTTTGATCCTGGCTAGTACTTGAATGGCAGACTGCTTGGGACCAACATGTATTGTAGATTCTAGATTTGAATCTTTCGTGACTGCAAGGATTCATACTCTTAGGTTTTTTCGGTAAAGCCACGTAGGTAAAAAATTAAAATTAATAAAAGTAAAATAAAATTAAAATCACGACGTTTCGGAGGCAACACAAGCCTCCGTCTTCAGGTGGAACCGTCACAGCACGATAGCTGATTTTTATTTTATTTTTTATTTGACTTTTATTAATTTAAAATTTTTATCTACGTGACTTTACCGAAAAAACCTAAGAATATGTATTGTAGAATTGTGCAGTGAGGTGGACAGGAGATGGCAGAACAGACATTGATTCATCAATCGATCCGTGTGGAGCTTTTGAGTGTCGTCACCAACCTCGAATGACTGCTGGGTTTTCTCCGTGTTCTCCGGTTTGCTGGCACACGAAGCCACACAAACGCCTTAACCATGGAATTGGCCAAACATCACCAATGTAGCAGAACCCTCCGGCTGTACGAATCTTGAGACTCTGCGAGGCTCTCGGTGAACGAAGGACATCGCTGTTTGTCTCAGAGCGATACGACAACGGTAACGACCGGCCGCAGGTTAACTCAGTCCCTTAAATAAAGGTCACGGAGTTGCTCGCATACATCACCGCACAGCGAGCACATTGCGTGCAGTGACATCACCTCGCGCCGAAGAGATAACGCATGCGCGCGTGTGAGTGTGCTCGTTGGGCTGCCAGTGACGATTACCTGAACCAGTCAGTCGTGGGGCTCTCCTTGGTCGACTCGGCCTCAAATGAGTACCCGGTTCTGTGTGTAAGCATCACCACCGGGGAGACAAAGGCGGTCGGGTGTGGTCTTGGCCACACACAGAGTCTCTGTGTGTCTGTGTCTGTCTGTGTGTCTCTTTGTGTCTCTCTGTGTGTCTCTGTGTCTCTGTCTCTCTGTGTGTCTCTCTCTGTCTCTGTGTCTCTGTGTGCTCGCTAACAGCACTTGGCGCAACAGTCTGTTAAGGCTACACAGGGGATTTTTGTCTTTTGATTGTGTATGTGTGCATGTGCCAGTGTCCATGTGTATGTATGTGTGCGGTGGCACAGTGTGCACCGAACCTGATGACCCTCGATTCCCAACCCTGGCCCATGGTAGTGGTCAATTTTTGAACCGGTCCTGGGCTTCCCCAAGGTAGACTCAGCCATAAAATAGTTCCCAAGTACCCAGTGCATTGCATAAACATTTTGTGTGCTGTACCGTGTCGGCCTTTTGTCAATGCTCGCTAACGGCAGGTGCCCCAGCGGTGTTGATTCGGGCTATGCGGAGGAGCTATTTCCGGGTTTGTGGCCATTTACATCGAATCGCCCGAGAGAATAGAACTCTTAAACTGGTTCTCGCTTAACAGCACGTGCACCCGACAGTTTGATAGAGTCTGCACGGGGGGGGGTGGTGGTGTGTCTGTGTTTGTGTCCATTGACAGGGGATGACCCAGGAGGATGGAAGACTGTGACCTACTCTTCAAGATCGTTCTCATCGGTAACGCGGGGGTCGGCAAGACCTGCCTCGTGCGGAGGTTCACGCAGGTTTGAGCAACATCCCCCCCCCCACTCTTACCCGTGACCTCTGACCCTAAGCCCAACTCCACCCAAGGGCAACGTACCCTTGAAAGGCCACTTTGTTGAGTTATCGTTTGTGATGGCCAGGTCACTTATGAAAAAACACATTCCTGCGGAGGGAGCTAGTAGGAACGTTGGGTTGCTCGGTCAATGGCCAGGGTCAACGGCGGCGTGGTGTATTCCGCAAATATGGCCGACTGTGAGGGCGGGCACAAACCGGCGTGAGTAGGTTAAACGTTGAGTTTTATAAGGGCACCACGGGGTGACCAGCCCCTCCCCACCCAGCCCCTCCCCACCCTCCCCACCCAGCCCCTCCCCACCCTCCCCTCTCCACCCAGCCCCACCCCTCCCATTTTTGGATGCACGACGGGTGATTTGTTCACCACCTTTCTTCTACTTTGCACGACTGTCGTGTTTTTATGTTGTTGGTTGTTGTAACGTTCTTACCTGTCCCTCCTGAACATCTGTGACAAAGACCTTTACAGCTCATGGGATTCCTCCTGTATGAATAAATAATCTGATTCTGAAAGGCCGCAACAGTGGCACATTGCATGGGATTACAATGTGTGATAAGTTCCATCAAAAGTACTGAGTAAGAATATACGACTGGCCAAAAAACATTTTAAAAATAGACAAAACGTTCTGCCCTCTCACCCATCTCTTTTCTCCGCCCCTTGTGTGGTTATTTTAAGAAAAGCTCAGCCAATCCTGTGAGATTCCAGCAATTGAGCTCTGTAAATAAGGTTCCGGCATGACCTGTAATGCCGTGACGACGCATATTTACTGTTGCAATGTGCTATACATCGCGTATGTGAAATAAATTACAATCTTTTCAATAAATAAGATGACAAAATCCAGGAAGAAGGCCGTCAAACGCAGCAACTTTGACAATCTGCAACGAAAGAGGCGTAGACCATTTCAATAAAAATGTGCATGTGACTCGAGAAGTCATTGAATACATATTCAATAATTCGATGGAACAGTTGGATCATCGGGGATTGTATTCGCACCTGTGGCAGTAATGTTCTCGAAGCAACACTTTTGAGCCACGAAAAGATGGAATTGATTCAACGTTTCGTGTAATCACCAGTTCATTCCAAAATACAGATGCGGCGATCCAACAGTAGCAGCAATTTAGATGGATACAGTGCCTAAAAGCCGCTGTGTTGCAGTGTGCGTCATTTAATACGTGGATGTCCTGATATGACAATGATGTCGTGGGGTTGGGTCATGACTTCATGACGGTTTTTATGACAACGGCACGCTCTTTTGCACAGACAATGAGAGGAATGGAAAATTCCGCTCCGGTCGTCCTAGTCTCATTGTCAGCACTTCTCTCGGTCATGCAAAGTGGAAATCAGTTTCATAGATTTTTTTTTTAATGGTTTGATTACGCTGAGTTTTTACAAACATCTTTGGAGAATACATTTTCGGTTGGAGGGCCACGTTTTATTAATTAAGATTTAATTGTGACTGGTGTTTTTGCTCCTTCTTCTTCTTGTCATTTACACATTTAAACAATTTTCCCTTCGGACAAATCTCCCGCGATGCGCCCGGTCTCGACGGGTCTCGGAATCCAAACGGCATTGAGCCCAGGTGTGATGGGCTTGCGGGGGACTGCGTGCTGGGCAGTAGAGGGCAATGCAGAACAATCTCGACGTTGTACTGTACTTGTATGTTCACAAGCCAGTGCTCCCCCACTTCACCGACCTGCATTGACCAGCGTAATAAATTGCGGTCAAATAACCCAGACGACGCACCCGGCGTGGAGAGAAACCTCACCCAGCAGTGAACTGAAAAAGGGCTGTGCGCGTGTGTGCGCATGTGGCTGTGTGGTTGTGTGCGCGTGTGCGGTTGTGGTTGTGTGGGGTGGTTGTGCATAGGGGCTCTTCCCGCCCGGTCAGGGAGCCACCATCGGTGTGGACTTCATGATCAAGACCGTGGAGGTGGACGGAACCAAGATCAAGGTGCCCAGCATCAACTACACCAACTTTCACAACAGCCAACAGCAGCGTACACGTACCTACAGCCTTTCAATGGCAACAGCCTACCCATGCCAACAGCCTACACATGCAACAGCCTATACATGCCAACAGCCTTTATATACCAACAGCCCACTCATACCAACAGCATGCTCATTTCAAGTCTATAAATCCCAGCATATCCTAATCTTTCCAAACAGCCTAAACATCAGCAATCTATCCAATGCTAAAATTAGTATTTTCTCATCAGTTTCACCCTGCCTACATCCTAAAGCCTAGCAACTGTCTACACATGCCACAGCGGCCTTACTCTAGCAACTGCCTACCCACAGCGGCCGCATTACCCTACCGACAGTGTGACCCTGCAATGTTCACGGCCAGACGGGCAATCACCGATCATGCCATCGTCACAACCCTGGCAACAGACGACGCCTTGCAAACACGGGTGCACGTACGTGCGAGTGCGCGTGTGTGTACGTTCGATTCTCACTGACGGGCCAACATCAGTGATGAAGATCTGAACCAGGCTTGGGCCACGCCTAGGTCGACTCACTCTTAAATGGAACCCGTTGTGTGGCATGTAAGCATCAACACTGGAGAGAAAAAGGTAGCCGTGCGTGGTGTTTGTGTTTTTGTACATATGCACATGCGTGCGTTTTTGTATGTGTACATGTGTTGCCACAGTGGGCAGCACAGGTGGTGCATCTGCCAGTCATCTCAGTCAGTCAGTCCACCTGGGTCTGTCCCATTACCTCCTACCTTCGACACTTCATGCGATGGCCTCAAAGTGCACCAAGCCTTGCCCAAGCGCCGTAGTGACGTAAATACCAATTAGTGGTGAATGGCGGCTGTTCTTTTTGTGTTACATGCGTGCTCGTGAACACGTGTGCACGTGCTCGTGTACATGCTCATGAACACGTGTGCTGGTGCACGTGCTCACATACGTACCTGCTCTCGTTGTGTTACGTGCGTGCTAGTGCGCATGTGTGCTCGTGTGCATGCTCACGAATGCGTGTTTATGTTTGCCCAGTTGGCCGGGGTGCTTTTTCCCGTAAAACTTTTTTTTTTGTTTAACGCGACAAAAAAGAAAAAGTTCACTCCCACAGTCCACAGCAACAGTTGGCTCCTGTCCACGCGCCTTACGGTTTCCCTTACCCAGGCCCTCATCTCTCTCACGTCTCGCTTTTCTCGTGTACGCGCCTGCTCTTTTGAATTCCCCACACGCCTTCTTGTAAAGGAAAATCTCCCGACGGCGGCAGCGGCAGTGGTGGTAGCTGCACACCCCCTTCGTGCGCCATGCCGGCATTCGTAGATGCTACTTGCCAACGGCACTTGCCCCAACAGTCTGTTAAGGCTATAGGGGGGGGGGGGGCATCTTTGTCTTTAGTGGCCACACAGTTTGCAGTTGAGAATTTTTTTTCTTGTGGAAAGGCCGGGTGGGCAATCGATCGTGGGTTACCGTAGGCCATCTCATCGCCACTGTCGCGCTTACACCCTGTCTTGAGGATTTGCACTTCAGTGGGAATTTAATTCGTCTTCGTCATCAGCCGCGGTCGATCCACCGCCAGACGGAGGCCTCCTCTCGCCGTGTCGGTGTGGGGTCTTGTTCGACCGTGCTTCACCGCGTTGGGTCAATGTGGGATGGTGTTCGCGGGGCGGGGTGTGTGTGTACGTACATATGTGTGTGTTTGCATGTTGAACTTCTTTCACACCGTATCTAGCCAACTGCGCGAACCGGAAGTGTGGGTAGTAGGGGTATGGAGTAGTAGAGTAGTACTAATAGGGGTATAGAGTCGTAATAGACAAGAGTGGTGGTGGTAATAGGGTTATAGAGTAGTAGAGTAGTAGTGGCTGTCTCAGCCTTCGCTAGGCAGTGGATAGGTCATGGCGTATTGTCCTTTTACGACTCGCTTCCCAGTCCATATTTTGACTCATTCATAAACGTTTAGTTAGCATTCCGGTTGTTCCAATTTGTTCAATGGGTGGTGGACCTATATAACCAGGTCCCTGTGGGGTGGGCTGGTAGGAACAAACAAATGAATGGCTATAATAAAATGAAATGGCAAAAAATGGGCGCCAATAAGTGGACGGAAACGTAGACGTAGTGGAACATAGGAAACAATAAAGTAGTAGTAACCGTTGTGGAAAAAATACTAGTATTGAAAAGTATGTACCTACGTGAGTGCAGCTTGGAGCAGACATAGTGAGTAGTAACAATCTGCACAATATGCAGATTGTTACTACCCCTGTCGCGGTAGCCCCGCCCAGCCCCGCGTAGCCCCGCCCAATACACCCCTAGCGGGGGAGAAATTGCCAGGCCTGGCTCTAGGCTGGAGACCCGCCGACGACGGGGAGGTAGGGAGTGTATTTTAATGTAAAAGCTTAAAATTTAAATGTTTCTATTTAAAAACATGAGGGAATGTAACAGTGTTAAACATTAACTCCCTTTCACACACGCGGGGGTATGATACGAAGGGAGAGTGTGAGGCCTAGTTCTAGGCTTTAGGCCTAGCTGTAGGCTTTAGGCCGCTGCGAGTTAATTTTTAATTTAAAAGTTTTAATTATTTATGTAAAAGCTTTCAATTTAAATGTTTCTATTTCAAAACATCAGGGAATGTAACATTGTTAAACATTAACTCCCTTTCACACACGCGGGGGTACGATACGAAGGGAGAGTGTGAGGCCTAGTTCTAGGCTTGAGGCCTAGTTCTAGGCTTGAGGCCTAGTTCTAGGCTTTAGGCCTAGCTGTAGGCTTTAGGCCGCTGTGAGTTAATTTTTAATTTAAATGCTTTAATTATTTATGTAAAAGCTTTAAATGTATTAAAAACATAAGGGAATGTAACATTGTTAAACATTAACTCCCTTGCACACACGCGGGGGTACGATACGAAGGGAGAGTTTGAGGCGTTGTTCGAGGCTTTAGGCCTAGCTGTAGGCTTTAGGCCGCTGCTAGTAAATTTTAAATTTAAAAGTTTTAATTAAAAGCTATCTGTGGGAATTATAAGGGAATGTTATACACTTGTTTCGACAGGAAAGCCGAAAGCGTCACTGAGTGTAAAGGTTTTTGTAGGGTCATGCCAAGTGTTTGCAGTAGGGGGCGATGTTGATACACGGACGGACGGACGGACGGACGGACGGACGATATAATCTATTGTTGGCTGGTCCACTTCGTTCCTACCAGTATAATCTTTTACTTCTCCCATCTCAACCACCCGCCCCCCAACAACCTCTTCCCCGCCGCCCATCCCACCCGTCGCACGACACAGCTGCAGATCTGGGACACGGCCGGGCAGGAGCGGTTCCGCTCCATCACGCAGAGCTACTACCGCAGCGCACACGCGCTGGTGCTCACGTACGACGTGAGCAGCGAGGAGACGTTCGCCTGCCTTCCCGCGTGGCTGCGCGAGATGGAGCAGCACGCCAGCGCCCACGTGCCCCGCGTGCTCGTCGGTGAGGGCGGCGACGTAACGCGACGTGCAAAGTGACGCGGCGAAAAGTGACGCTGCGTGGCGCGACGTGGCGTTAGGGGTGGGGGGGTCGTCCTATCGCGATGGTTGTTTCCCATTGCCAAACATCAGTGGCGACGGTTTCCAACTTGGCGGTTTTGTCGCTAAATCTAGCGTTGTTTTGGATTTCCCCTAGCGATAAGAGACAAACCCTCCACTTTCAGGTTTAGGAGCCATTCAGAATCCTTGCTGTATCAATTTGCTTGGTATGATACTCGTTAAGTTGTCTTGTGAAATATGATTTTTAGGTCTATCTAGCGACACCTAGCGCCTTATTGAGGTTAGCACTGCCCGCTCACTAATCCTTACGCTGCTGCCGAGCATGCTTGCATTCACGTCTTTGCCTTGGCCCCCGGTGTGTAGCGATTTACACGAGGTGGCGCGGAGCGATTGTTGCCACATGTGTCTGTTGCAGCAATCCGCTTTCACCGTTGGTGATGGTGGCAGAATGATACGACGTTACTTCCTGTGAGATCACCTCACGTGAGGTGACCCCCCCCGCCCCTCAGGAAGTTACCTTACAGATGAGGGCAACTAAAAACAGCGTACCGCTGTCTGCCAAGCCAACTGTCCGTCCGCCCGTCCCCGACACGCAGGAAACAAGCTGGACCTTGCCGACGTGCGGCAAGTGACCCGTGAGCAGGCCGAGGCCTTCGCCCGCCTGCACGGCCTGCGCTACCTCGAGACGTCGGCCAAGGAGGCGGAGAACGTCGAGCGCCTCTTCGTGGAGCTGGCGCGACGGCTGGCGCTGGACGCGAGACAGCCTGCCCTGGGCGACGCCCCAGGCCCTCCGCGCTCCCACTCGTGCGGTCCTGGAGGCCTGCCCGGCGACGGGAAACCCGTCAGCTACTTCACCTCCTGCTGCAACCTCTGAGGGGGGGGGACGGGAGCCGCACTGCTCCCGGCTCCCGGCTTCATGGTCACGGGGAAAGGCTGAGGCCGCGTGGCTCGTTGAGCGAGCCGCTGAGCTGGGTTCACGTCCAGTGGAGGGTAGGGCAGGGACTAGCGCGGGGCCCCTAGAGCGAGCGACGTTTGGTCACCCCCAATACCCCCCCCCCCCCATCATTTCTGGTTGTGCAACGAGGCTCGCACGGAATTGTGGGTACATCGCCACTGCACACCATTGTCGGTGTTTAAACCACATTGCAGCGCAGCAAAGAAAAAATACCCTAAACGATGTCGTGTTATTTAAATAAATTGTGTTCTTTATTTAAGAGCTTTCGCAAGGGGAGATCTGGGTAAGAGAAAAAAAGAATACAATATTTGGGCGACATGGGATATTGTATGTAATACATAATTGTTAAAACATGGATAAAAAAAATGAAATTCAATTTGTCCAACATTTAACCACCCCGTTTATAAAAAGATAAGTATGTAATTTAAGAATTCATGTTGGACATCTGTGTCCAACAAACGGGACTGCGCCGCATTAGCGTCGTCATCAAGGTCTGTGCCGGCTCCATAATGATCACATTTGGCAAAACGTTCGTCGCTGTTTGGCCTTCTCAGTGAACAAGAAGCCAGGTCGAATGCAGATGCCAGCTGGAACATCATGGCCAGAAGTTCTGAACCGCCGCCGCTGCTGCCGCCGGTGGTGGTGGTGGTGGTGGCGGCAGTGGCGGCAACGGTGTTGGTGTTTGAGGGTGGTGGGTGGCCCTACTCGTGGAAACATCTGCAACCGATGACCCTCCCACCACATCGACCGCTTCCCCGAGACCCCAGGCGGAAAAACTAAACAACGGGACGATGGCGCTCACTCTTTGGCATCATCGCGGGAGTCGTCGTGGGATGCGCCAAAAACACCGAGGCGCGCTCCGCCAAGTTCCCATGCGTAAACTCTTCGCCCGGAAAGGACATTTTGCTTGCGATAAGAGATTTACAACGAACGGTTACACAAAAAAATGAAAATGTATTTGCAACATTGGTGTGTTTGTGGGGTGTTGGTATTTGAGTGCCTGTCCCAAGAATGATAAAGATCCTCCACTTTGCTTCATTAGCTACCGAGGCAAGTGCCTATAAAAGCCGGTAAGACGGACGAACGTGCGATGCTCGCCAGATAGCAACCCACTCTTGGCCCCCTTTGTCTCTGCAGTGCACAAAGTTTGTCTTGGCAGTCGGAAGCTAACGGAGGGATCTTCACCTTTTTGTCCTGAAAGTGAGGTGTTTGTGTTTTTTGGTCGTGTTTCCTGTAGAAAGTGGGAGGTGGACGCGTGGTGACATCATCGTGGTCTAAACCTTGAAGTCTTCACCTCTCCCTCGGAAGGGCAGAATGAGGTTTTTGGAGTTCCAATAGAGCAGTGAAGTTTATCGAGTGACGTCCAGTTATTGTATTATTAAAAACACGAATCCCAATTCCGAAAGTGCCAAAACTTATTCTGAGAAGGTTGGCTGGAAGTCGGTAGGCAGCGCTTTGTGTAGAAACTTTTTACTTTTGACGATTTTCTTCGAATGACAAAATAAAAGGACCACAGGTTGAGATGTCTCTTGGGCTCGAGGAACGCGCTTAAAAAGGCATGCGATGGTGTACGATGTGAGATGTGTTTAGTCACCGGCCAAACGTGGGAACCTAAAACGCGCGCGCACGCACGCACGCACGACAGAGCTGCTCAAAATGTTTTCGGATTGAAACACTGAAATAAAGTGATACGCACAGGACCCGATGTACCGCGCGCGTACTCAGCGTGGTAACGTGAAACGTGAACGTGCCTATTCAATGAAATGGATAGCACAAGTGTATTGAGTAGTCTTATAGGCCAGGAAGTTTGTACCACCTGAATTGCCAAAACGCCTGTGCTAACGAGTTGTTTATATGGCGAAGGGAGCGTCGGTCGCAATGCTGTTGGCGGTTGTCGTCCGTTTTGCCGCAATGGATGGATGAGTCTTGTCTTGATAGCCGTTGCGGGTTGTGTGCTATTCGCTCAATATCTCGTCGTTCTGCGACTAGCAGATGACACCGGCCATAATCGGTAGTTTCACTAAAGTTTTATCGCCGAAAGTGGTACTGGCAAAATTTAATTATCCGATCTGAGCCGATAGACTAGAATGTGTGGTTTACAAAAAAATGTGTAGTCAACATCTCATAAATTTTTGACTGCTCTTTTGTTTATAAAAGCTGGGATATTAATAGAAGTGTTTTTATTATTATAATTAAATGTGAATACTGTAGGTAATTTAACGAACAGGATATAGTTAAGTTATTGACCAAGTCTGAAACTGAATAGCGTGTTTTGTTTTCTAAAAACAGGTGTAAATATATTTTAGACGTAAATGCATTTGTTTTGTTTGTGATTAGCCTGCGTTAACATTTCGGTTAAGACAACAAAAGAGATTAAATGAAGATGCTTTGATTTGAGATGCTGCCAATGTGAACATTTGTCAATGTAACTGTCAGTTTTGTTCTCGATGTTTGTTGTCAGCTACTGAACTTGAACTTGCAGTATGTTTCACACACAAACAGACCAACATCCCGGATTCTTGGTGCAAGGATGCCGTTTGCGAGCACCTATTAAGGCCGGCTCACAGCACGCATGTTAGAGTCGGTGGTGGGGCGCGCAACACGCAAGTCAGGGCCATCTTTGTCTCCCCACTGATAATGTGTGCGACGTCACGGCCAATAGAGGTGAATCGGTTTAGGCCGAGTTGACTTAGGGATTGACATCAGATATCAATTGCTGCCTCGTGTGATGTTCATCATAGCCTGGAATTGAACCTAGACTGACGTAATCATTGACCGCTATTGCACTCATCACACACGCGCACAGGCACAACGGGCACCGGTGTATTTGGTACTAATAAATGTTTTGCGATACAAAATGCGTGCCCTGCTGTCGTTTGACTATATTTGTGCGTAAAAGCTGGTGTCGAGTGTTGGAGCGTCAAGATGGGGGTTCAGTTTTAGACTCAGAGTTGGGGTTAAGGTGCAGGATCAAGACTATTGTGAGATATGAGGGAAAATATTGCTCCAACTTTGACTCGTCTTTCCTTCTCGAACTGACCTTTATGACGTAACAAAAACTCGACACATTTGTCAACGCCACTGG
>CM025611.2:5317506-5332915 GCA_014621495.2 Entosphenus tridentatus
AAATAAATTTTCGTTATTGACTTTTGAATGATTGTTATTAAACATTTAGATTTTAATGATTCTACCAGGGCTTTTCATTCTGTGGAATGAATATGTGATTGTTATAATTGTACTCTCCATTTTGATTCGGTCTACTACAAAGTTCCAAGTATTTTTTTATAGTTATAATTTTAATATTTTATAATTATAAGATAATTTAAATATAATATTCTGAACATCTGCAGTTTTAGTTAGACGTTGAATATTTTCAAAAATGTAAGCTTTCCAACGCCTCCTATTTAATACATATTTTTTCCTACAACATCAGAGTGCAGCGCCACATTAAATACGCACTACAATGACAATAGTTGAAAGTGATTTGAAGCATGTTTTATTTTCAAAATGGAAATATGGTTTTGGGGGGGGAGGGGCAGAGCTTTGTGACGTCATATTTGAGGGGGGTCTGGCTTTTGTCACGCCGTGTGATGAGGGGGGGAGGGGTCAAAAATCGCGTGACGTCATTTATGGACGGCCCCTATCATAATCACCATTATCATTAACATCATCATCACCTTCATCATAACCATTGTCACAATTGTAGCTGATGATACTGTGAACATCATCATCGCCACCACAGTCATCTGCACCAACAATTTTATCATTAATCTCACCAACATCACTACCATAATCGTTCTTATCATTAAAATCACTGCCATCAGGAATTCATCATCACCATGATCACCATCATATCTATCAACACCACCATCTCTATCACCACCATCTCTATCACCTCCACCACCATCTGTATCACCACCACAATCATCTCCACCACCACCATCTCTTATCACCTTCACCACCACCACCATCTGTATCACCATCATGACTGCCACCACCATCTCATCTCCACACCACCACCATCTTTACCACCATCATAACTCTATATAACCTAATTAGCACCACAAATTAACACCATAATTTCCATCACTACCACCTCTACCACCATCATTTCCCATGCCAAAAACATAATCTTTTATATGTACACATTTCCCCCCTTTTAAAGCCACAGTGCTATTGACAAACGTGTTGAGATGTTTTGTTATTTGTGCTTGGGCACCGCTGACCACCCCGCAGCGTGACCAAGTAACTAATTTCTTATTTCTGCCCACCTTCACCTCCCACCCCACCGCCCCCTCACACGTCCGCGCTTCCCCGCTGTGGTGGCAGAGCGCGAGCGACGATGGCGGCACGCCTCGTGGTGAAATCCGTGGCGAGCGTGGAGCAGGACGAGGGCGTGGGAGCTCGCGTGCGGCGCGGCGTCGGCCGCCATGGGGTACGACCAGAACCGGCCATAGACCTTTGGGGGCCCTAAGCAAAATTTGGTTGGAGGCCCCTTTGATGTATGATTTTTTTCTCTCTGCTGGCCACGGGGCCCTTTGCAATTGCAAGGGTCGCTTAGTGGCTGGGCCGGCTCTGGGTACGACGGCTGTGACGATTTTACGAGTCCGGCTTTTCTCGCTTCTTCTTTTTCCACACTTTCACAACTGAGGTAAAGCCATCATCAGACCCCTTCCAGAGTGGCAGTCAAGCTACCATCAGCCACTTCCGAAGTGCTGGCCAAGCTATCATCAGACACTTCCAAAGTGCCGGTCAAGTTGGTTGTCAATCAGACCCCTTCCGAAATGCCGGTCAAGCGATCATCAGACATTTCCGAAATGATAGCCAGGCAATCAGACACCATTTATAACGTGGATGTTGTATGTTTTATACTTTTGAGGGCGCCTACTGTTGAGCAAGAAATTTATAACTCTACTGGAATACAGCAAGCGGTGAAATAACCTTGAATATATTTTCAAAGGTCAAATGTTTTAGCGAGCAAACGGTGCGAATGACATTCAAATAGATTCCTATGATATATAATTGGTTTCTTTTGCGTTAGACCGTGTACGTATATCGTCATTGTTTTAATTATAACCCTCCAACATCCGACAGAGCCAATCAAATCGAGTTATCATGTGGACAAACGTTCCGATTGATTGGGTTTTTCAGCAAAAAAAAAGAAAGAAATTATGCATCGTAAGATTGGTCATGAGGGCTTACGTATAACTCTAAAACAGTCCTATGCCGATATTGCATTATGTCTGCTTAAGTTTATTTAACTGCTCGCGCTGCCAGTAGAGTTGTAAATCTTTCGCTACCCAGTGGGGGCCCTCTCACGGTGAAGCAGGAGAAAAACTCCACGTTAGGAACGGTGTCTGATAGCATGACCGGCATTTCGGAAGTGTCTGATGGTCGGACCTCAGCATTTTATTCCACCTGTGCCACCTGTGTCATGTCGCCACGAGGTCAGTTGTTCCACAATTCCGGACGTACGTATAGGACACTTTAAAGGCTGTGGTCCAGGGCCTAATTTCTCATAGAATATTTTCCGGGAGGAACCCCTGATCCCCCCCAACCTCCAAATCCCCAACTACCCGGACCCTGGAAATATTTTACGATGCTCAGCCCCAGACAGCTCCGGCTGAAATAAAGCTCCGGATGTTGAATGATCGCTGGTGTAATCATGAAGTGGCAATTACTAGGGTTTTGTACAATGTTAACCAATTAAGACTGTCATTCTGAAATAAACAATTGGTCCGCCTTTCCTTATTACAAGGGAGAAATGCTCGTAAAATACCACAGAGTCTTTAGACATGCTCAAACCAACAGGCACTTTCATCTGCGCTGGGATGGCGACGATGCATTTAGCATCCCACGTTTATAAAAACTATTGACTTATTGAATGAGTAATCCATATTTCACCGAAGGCCTTGTTTAACGCCGAGTTGACCAAAGGCCCTTGTTCAGAAAGCACTTGCCGCTGTTGGTGCACATCCCGACCAGGAATCGTACTGCGGATGGCATGGAATGCAGTGCAGTGCCCCTCTCAAACTCAGAGGGAGTCTCGTGGAGGTATAAATGGCCGTCTTATGCCACTGTTGGCGGAAGGGCCCTCTCCGCACTGTGAGGGGGCTCTGGAGAGCCTCGTTGGAGAGTGCATTTTGGCCTACTCTTCCACGCCAACCGGACGTCGCGGAAGATGTCGATTTACCCACGTTTCACCCCACCACACACGACCTGCCGATCGACGAACCACGGCGTACCCATTTATTCATACCGCTGGGTGGACAGAGGTGGAGGAGGTATTTAAGAAAGTTGCACAATTTATGTAAGCGGGCGCGAGATGGATTTGCAAGCCGTGCGCGTGCTCGGCGCTACCACCACGGCCGCAAGTACTCCTACATGTGCGAAACACACCGCTTTTGGAAAGGCTCAGGCTGTTTTTTGTTCTTCAATAAAGGATGTTTTTGCACGTTCATTTTTCCTCTCCTACCTAGCCGACACCCCCCCCCCCCCCACTTCTGACTGCCCGCCAGTTCAATTGCTCGTGGAATTTCTGCACGGCGGCGTTTTGTGCTCGTGGTTTATTCCGAGGGGCCGAGTGTTATTTAATTTAGTTTCTATGAAAGGGGCCACACACAGCACAAAGGCCCCACCTGCCGTCACGGCTCGCACGGCAGCAGTCGCTCGGCCGGTAGTGTTGCAATTAGTTAATCGAGTTCGGTAATTTGAGCTTTCTTGAGTTTTCAAGGGGTTCATATTATTTTTTTAATCGTTGAACAAATTTTCTAAAATTGCTGGGGTGTAACGATTGAATCTCCCCCAGGGATTTAATGATTGCCGCGATTCGGGGCAGCGATGTTGGTTAAAATATTAATATATATTTGGCTCGTTTTCACATTTCATTTTCGGGTAGAGCTTTAGATTTTGTTGTTACGATTTTCAACTCGGGTTGAAAGCGTTTACACGTTGCCTCCGTCTATAATGGAGAGAAACAATAGCTCTCATGAAGGTTATGCATTGTGAAAAACACTTTAGCGTGAAATTGCGTGGGCTTTTGGGAAGTTAGCCTGCAGAAAATCGACCAAAATTTATCAAATTGTTCCCCTAAACTTAGATATAAACCAGAGCAAAGGGGTACTATCTGCAAACTTTAAACGAAAGACCAGGCCTGTGTGTTCCCTACATCAAGCGTTTGGGCCCAATTGGAAATGTATCACCATCAATGTTGCAATAAAAAATGTCGTAGGTGGCACAGATGTTTAATTGTACAGTTAACCGCCGGACATTGGTCTTGCTCTTTTATTCACAAGCGTTCCTGGGAAAGTCTTACTCGGAAGTATTCCTGTGAAAGGCCTGCCCGACTCGCGTGGAGACGCGAGTAATTTGTCAGGTCATGTGTAATCACTTTTTGTAACCAGCTCGAGTTCTGAGAGGTATCAGGCTGGCCCGGGCCATCTTGAGACGATTTCAGACGGCTGCCCCATATTATCCCGGTGTAACAGGCTAAAATAACCCCTGCCCCGATTAAACCCGGGTATAGTTTGGCCCAGGCCAGAGTATACCCGGGGGGATAAAGTGTCCTGGGCTAAACTATACCCCCCGGGGGTTTAAACTAGACTGGGCCAGACCATATCCCTCCAGACCAGAATATACCCCATGTGAAAGTTCAAAGGCAATTATCCATACAGAGAACAGCCGACAACGAACTTCAATCGATATCTGAAAAGCGTATAAATGGAAGTAAGAATCTCAATTTGATCAATTGAAGCATTTTTAGGGTTAGGGTTATTATGAAAGTTTTTCTGGTTGAAGCAATCAAAGTCTATGTGTTTACAGTTTTTAAGAAAATGTTGGAAAAATTTAGTAATTCATGTGTATATCGCTCAACACTATTACTATCATGGGGGTATGATTTGGCCTAGAGGGGCATAATCTGGCCTAGGCCATAATATACCCCAGAGTATAAATTGGCCTAGGCCATAATATACCCGGGTATAATCTAGCCTAGGCCGTTTTAACCCCGGGTATACTACGGCCTGTGGGTATACTACGGCCTGTTACACTGGTATGGAACGTTACAATCACACACCCAGTTTAATTCAAGCTGTCAAGTAACAGATGTCCTCTGTTCCAGTGAACATTGGGTGCCACTCATCTCCATATCCTGCTCTGTGCCATGTGATGGAAATTCCAGATTCTTATGGCAGGGGTCAGGACCTTGAAAGGGCAAACCATTTTTGATGTGAAGACCCATGCAATGCTCAGTTTAACATATAGGCTTTCGCTACCAATATTATCCATAATAGAGATTTTTGGGTTCGATGCAATGCTGCTCTTAATTGTGTCTGTCCTGGTGGAATGATGATGATGATGATGACGCCACATGGACAGTTAAGTAGGATAAGTGGACTTAAGGAGGACACGTCGCTCTAAGGGACAAGTGGCCGATAGTCGTCGAGACTAATGAAAGAGTGGCAGATAAAGGAGAGAACCTCAGTCCACCGCCGCATCTCCTGTGGCGATGGAACGATGATGAAGTCAGCCGATGTACGGGAGCTGCGTAGATTGTGGGGCATCACGAGACCAGGGCAGAGATTGCGACGGCTTGAGGAGGCCTTCATTCAGCGGGGGATAAAGGTCGTTAATTCTAGATTTGAAGCTTTCGTGACTGCAAGGATTCATACTCTTAGTTTTTTCGGTAAAGTCACGTAGGTAAAAAAATTAGTTTAAATTAATAAAAATAAAAGAATTATTAATTTTAATTTCATTTTTTACCTACGTGACTTTACGGAAAAAACTAAGAGTATGATATAGGTCGTGGCCGATGACAATAACGATGAGAGCCGATTGAGACAACAAATATCTCGTGTGCAACAGGGATCCAGCGGGAACACACAGCAGGGGGTTACGTAGCCGTAAAAAAACACACACACCCCCACGACAAGGTGCAGTATCCGTCAAAGGAATTTCCTTCTTCGCAGCGCCAGCTCGATCTTTCCACCAGCTGGCGTGCCATAGTGTGACTCGATGAGCCATGCCGAATCCAGTTCCGGAATCCGGGGAGAGATGAAGTTTTGGGGCGGGGGGGCAGGGGGGGGGTGGGGGGTGGGGGGGGCCGTTACCTCCCCTCCCCACCCCCTACCCCCACCAGTAGCCAGGACCTCCGGTGAGCGGAGACCAGGGGTTGGTGGCTCCCCAGCGTCCTGTTGTGGCAGTGGCGTGGAAGGTCATGTCAAGGTTGACCAGCAAGGACACCTGGCGTGGTCCTTATGCACGCACACACACGCACGCACACGCACGCACACACACGCACGCGTGCGTGGCTCACAGAGGCACACACACACGTGTGCACGTGCGTCGGCGTGGAAGGCGTTCGCACACGCACGCACCTGCACAGTGACACCCACGCGCACGAGGGATGCACGCACACCTGCACACGCACGCACACATTACCGATGCAGCTGTACGCGTGCGCACTCTTGCACGGTCGTACACAGTCACCCTCCCGCAGTCGTACCCCCTACTTAACTTGTGCACATACACACACACACGCAAACATGCACGGACGCACACACATTCCTGTGTAGTGGTACACATGCACGCATTTGCTCATTGACATCATAGATTCACACAACAACAACAACAGCCGCCATTCGCCACTAAGTAGTGGTGACGTCACCACAGCGCCTGTGCCAGGCCAGGTGCACTTTGAGGCCACGTAAAGTGTCGAAGGCTCACTGACAGGAGGTCACGGGGCAGACCCAGGTGGTGCCATGAGTTGACTGACTGAGATGACTGGCAGATGCACTAGCTGTGCCCCCAACTGTGCCAACTTATGTAAGCAGGGCCGGATGAAGGCAAGGGGCTCTAGGCGCTGCAGCCCAAGGGCCTCTGCCAGGTTATTTCATTTGTGAATGCTGAATTTTATTTGTTGTTAGCCTTGTAAAAAATTATTGTATTTTTCTTTAACTTTGTTTTCCTTTTTAAAATATTACTTGGGGCCTCACGGTGCCTGTCGCCCAGGGGCCTACAAAATATTAATCCGGCCCTGTATGTAACACATATGTAAGAATCGGGGGCGGTGGGGTGGGAGGTATGTTGAACTTCTTTTGCACCGTACGTAGCCGATCATGCCAATCGGGGGTGTGGGTGTCTGAATCGTTTGCGCGGTTCCTCACCGGCCCGCGGTCGTTGCTTCACGTTTTCTGCTTCCGTATCTGCCCCTCCTCCATGCACCCCCCCCCGCCCCCTTTGCCAGCTGCACAACCTGGACCCGTTCCTGATGATGGACGAGTTCCGAACGACGCCAGGATCGGCGGCCGGGTTTCCCGATCACCCGCACCGCGGCTTCGAGACGGTGCGACGATGATCCGTTTCATCGATGACCTCGAAAGACAGCATATCTACAGTTGCCACCTGCGCTGGTTTTCCCAGGATCATCATCTGTTTGTTGAGGGGGCGGCAGTCGTTGTCTACCCGTGACGTTAAAAAGTCTCGGTCGCGTTCACATGTAGTTCTCCCCTCTTCCGGAATGATGAGATCTTCTTCACCCCAAGATGTGTCCCAGGTTTTTTTTTGTAACTCCGAGGTGGCAACACTGATCACATCGCCGTGCTCCCAAAACACATCGCGTCACATCTCACTGGCCAATTTCCCCTTTTGTTGGCGATGGGACCGTCAAATAATTTTTGTGAACAAAAATTGTTGTGTTGAAACTTCTTTTGCACCGTGCGTAGCCAACCGCGCCCTCCTTTTCTTCGGTCGCAACATTATCGCTGCCTTCTATTCTGACCTCGCTCCCCCCTTTGCCTCCCAAACATTGTCACGCCCCACCCTCAGGTGACGTACCTGCTCAGTGGTGCCTTCACGCACGAAGATTTCTGCGGCCGCAAGGGCACGCTGCACGCCGGTGATCTGCAGGTCAGAGGTCGCGCGGGGGCTTGTGCGGGCTAGTGGTTACGAGGTGGGGTGGAAGTGGTGGCCTACAGGTCACAGATCATAAAGGCCTCCAGGTTAAAGGTCATATTTTTTAATTGGAATGATTGTGACGCATTGGGACTGACCAAGTTCGGGGTTATCATAGAGAATTTGAAGTCACGTATCGTGACAGCAAATGTAATTATGATTATTACTCATATGAATGTATTGTCATTCTACTTATAACTCTTATCGAACAAAGACGGTCACTGCATGGCGCGTTTTCAGATGCGCTTTTGCGGCCGACTGGAACGCTCTTCCTTCTGATGTTAGGAAGCCACTGGAGCTATGCCCTTTTAAATTATCTAGATTGAAAACTCATTTATTTTTGTGTTTAGTTTGTTGTCCTTCCCCCGCATCTCCGATTAGCACGGCTGGCTATTACGGTGCGAAAGAAGTTGAACATTCATACATACTTATCACTCGATAACCAAAAGCACTTTCCAAAGTGCAAGTTGTGAGAGGCGTGTTACTTCCTTGAGAAACGTGACCTGTGCGGGAGAGTGGACAAAACATTTGAATGGAATTACAAATAAATAATATATTTGTCTCTCCACCATTAAGTATTTTTGTTTACAATTCCCACTGGCCACATGGCCTTTTGGGAGTGCATCTTATTGGCAGCATCGGTTTTATACAAGCCAACAACTCTGGACCGGATTTGACTGTCAGTGTTGCATCAGCAGAGACAGGTTTGCGTAAACCAATGCTCGTGGACCGCCCAATGTTTATGGTCAAGGACCCTTTAGAGTCAAGGATGCAAAACTACATGACAATTTTAGGGGAGTGACTGATTACTTGTGTACTCGCACTCGGGACACCTGCTGATAGATGGCCACATTTTAAAAATGATTATTGATGAATGAGATGTTTGTCCGTTCCGCAATCGTTTTACGTCGAAGACCAAGCCCCTGTGCACACAGCCGCCTTGCTGTGTTTACGGCCACGCTGGTGAGCCCTTTTGTCTATCCACTGCTGGATGAGGGCCTCACCGCACCGTGCGGGTCCTGGGGGTTGTTTTTACCACACTGGGTCACGCTGGTCAGTGTGGGTTTGGTGAGAGTGGGCGAGCTTGGACTCGTCTGAATAGAAGTCGTGTACCGTACGACAATGGACATTTCTGCACCTGCCTTCTGTTGACCGCCACGTAGCCCAGCCTCTCCGAAAGCCGCATATAGCAACTTGTTTGTACACGGTGGTCACCCATCCGAGCACTGTCCAGGTTCAACCCGGCTTAGCTTCTGAGGTCGATTGAGTTCGGGCGCTTTCCGAGTGATTTGGCAGTGGGCTATAGACTTACCTTAATACCCGCGGCAAGTAAACCTGCGAGTTCCTAAACTCGCACTCTCCTACCTCTGCGCTCCCGCCCTGCCATCGTCCTTCCATCTGTAGTCCTGACGTTTTTTTCCGCCGAATGTTTTGCAGCAGTCGTTTTTCCCCAGCACGCGATTCTTATCCGTCTTTTTGAGTGCTTCCACATTTTTTCGCCGGGTTTTGCAACCGCGGACTCTTTTGACTCGACGCCCACACGACGCTTTCCCAGTGTCATCGCGTGACCTTGAAGGCCCGATCGCAAAAACCCGACCGGTCTCCCTAGACTGAGCCTCCAACGAAGTGGCTCATTTTGGAATGTACCCTTAGAATATTCATAAATGCATGCACATATTTTTGTTGTTCAAAATGTAGGACAACGGTTCACCACTGTACAAAAGTAAGAGAATTCAAATTTGTTGTAGCGTTCGAATGTGACCGCTCCACGAGTTGCTGCAGAAGCAGCGGGTATATTTACATATTTAATTTTGTGCAAAGTGGCAGCCAGTCGTAGGCAGGGGAACAGTGAAGGGCTTGAGTCTGGACTAGGGGCAGGGAGTCGACAGCACGGGTGGCTGAGGGTAGAGTCCCGACAGTGGGCACAGCCGAGGGAGGGGAGTTCCACGTTATGGGGGGAAGCATAGATTTCGCGACGTTCCACCGAGCGAAAGTTGACCGGGGGCTTCGATAGGAATCCTTCAACTTGGGAGAAATAGGAATGATCGCCCCAGTGTATCTGGGACTTGTTGGGAATAGCCTGGACAAATTGGAACTAGCATGCGGATGGACAAACAGATGGGCAGACAGACAAACAAGAAACAGACGACTGGAGCTCATGCGTTAATGATTTCAGTCTTGGTTGAACAGTGATAAAAACGAAATTACCCAACTTCCTATCGGTTTTGACCTCAGTGGCTCCTCGTTCTCGGACAGTGAATACGAGACAGTTGTACTGCGGTAGATATTTAGTAATGGACAAACCCTTCAACAGTTAAAATACGTTCGCATAAACTAAGCATAACATTTTTATCATAAGATGCCAACAAATTGCATTATGGGTAACCGTGTTTTATCGCCTCGTCGTTTTAGTCATTTAATTTAATTACTCCATGAAGAATTCTCGAAAGGATAGTGTGCCCGTCGTAAGCGTTACAGATTGTAACGTGGAAATAATTAGACCACATATGCCAGGGCTATGATGAGGGCACTGCAGCTGAATACACTTTTAAGTAAAACTCCAACTGGAATTATGGCAAAGTGCAAAAAACGACACAATAAATCAACAAAAAGCAATCACGAAGCTCAGGGAAACTGCTATCGTGACGATTGTCGTCCTGCGAAATAAATGACAACCCCGAGTTGATCCCGGTTGCCGTGTGCCCGTCCACCGGCGTTCATTCGTCGTGTCGGTGACTGCCACGCCGTGCGATGCCCCGCAGTGGATGACGGCCGGGCGCGGCGTCGTGCACTCGGAGATGCCGGTGAACGACGCGGGCCCAGCGCACGGCCTGCAGCTGTGGGTGAACCTGCGCGCGAGCGACAAGATGGTGGAGCCCGCCTACCAGGAGCTGCGCGCCGCCGACATCCCCAAGGCCACGCGCGACGGCGTCACCGTCATCGTCGTGTCCGGGGAGGCGCTGGGCCAGAAGGTGGGACTGGCACCGCCGCTGCTACCGCCCCCCCCCCGGGAGCCGCCGTGGCGCGATGATGGTTCACATGGCGAATTTTGCAATCCAGAGGTCGCCGGTTCTATCTTAGCCCGCCGCCGGTGCCGTCCGGTTGAAACGCTGCGGCCCGCGGCGGCGGTGCGAATTGGATGCGCCGTAGTTAATCGATCAGCAGCTCGCGTGCGGTGGGGGGAAAAGTGTGGGTGCTCGCACCTCTTCCACGACGCCTAAGCCAGCGTGGAAGAGTAGGCCAAATTTGCTTTGGAGAGGGGCTAAGATATCTCGAGCGGAGGCCTCTTCTGCTAGCAGTGATGCGAGCAAGCAATTGCGGGGCTGAACTTTTAATGTCCCATTACCACCGTCTCTTGCCGCTGGGGTTACCAAAACCACAATCAGTATCACTTCCAACTGTACCACTTCCATTGAATTGATCGCCGCATTCATCGTCAACCCGGTCAAAGACAAAGATCTCGGTGTCAGGAGGCACCTGCTTGGCCTCTGTAAAAAAAAATAACCAACGCATTGTGATAGAGGTTTTTTTTGGGTTAGATCGCGTAAATATATAAATGTGTCATTAAAACCCGTCCCCACCCGACACAGCCAACCCATACGGTTTACCCATATTCTTGTACAGGGAAATTGAGTTTTCAGGTCCATACAGCAAACAGCTGTTTCAATACAGGCAAAAAAATATGTTGTCTGTTTGTGTTTCTCCCTTGTGATGGGACTGTGTAAAATGAACGTTGAGATGTATAAGGGCACGGGGTGACCAATAAGGTCTGAATTGGCCTGTAATAAAGTAGGGCAGTGATAGGGGGTTGACAGGTATGATAAATACAACATTCGGCCAACATTGATCCAATGGTTTCAACCACATGCCAATATTGGCCCAAACTTGCCACCTACTGCTGGGACGAGCGTGTGGGATTTGGCATCGCCTTGAGAACCACCCGACAATGGCCTGTTCAGCCAATCGGACCGAGAGTTTCATTCACGACGAAACATAAGTCCCAAGCGGGGTTCGAGCCAAAGTTGTGAGTTATTTCCCCCGCGAAACGTTACTCTGTGCCGCGGGCTGTGTTAAGAACGGCGTTGCATGGGCCACAGCATTGCCATCGGCATCATTATCGCGTAAAAAAAGTAGCGACGTTAAACTTCAGCTTAGGGCAATTTAAGTGCAAAAACATGCATTCCGTTCCTCTGCCGGTTTCGTTACCCTTAAGGGCCCGAATTTAAATGTTCGGTAATTATCATTTATCGCCAAGCTTTGAACTTCAGATCTCGTTTGGTCTCGCGGTTGAGCGTAGGAGTTTGTCGACTGTTAATAGATTAACATCGATTGCAAAAGGCTCACTAAACACGCATCGAATCGCACGCAAAATAATGTTTTTCGGTTCCTATTTGTTCTACGCGATGGGTTTGCCTGACTGACCCTTGTACAGCCACTAGAGGCCGCTACATTTACCGCAGTGTTATGGGGGGGGAGGAAAATAATTGATTCTCGAGTCGAATCATGAACCCCTCCCCCTGATATGACGATTCATCGGCTCGCCACTGTTAAAGGGAGATATGTTGAACGCACGATCGATGTCTGTCCATCTTGGCCATACGTCACCACTTTAGTAGGTGCAGGTTGGTGAAGGAGGCTTGCCCTGAACCATTTTCAGATATCACTTGCTGCGAAATTTAGCCATGGCCTGGAATCGAACTTGGATAAGCGGGGGTTTCATTATTCAGTGCGCTAGCGACTGCGCCGCTGGTAACAAATCAACGTGTCCATCACGCTTCCACTACCAGTTGAGGGTGTCCTGGATAAATGCATCATATAATTAGTTCCGTGTGGGCACACGCATTGTTCCAATTCACTTGGGGCATGTCCCGACCCAGCAACGGGTTTGCCCCAGCAAGTGCTGGGGACCTCTTTCGGGAGATATAACTCGGCCACTGATGTTAGCCGTGGCCGGTGATGATGATAGATAAACAAAAAAACAAAAAAACCCGGGGTCACCGTACAAAATCCGTCGCCTTTTTAAATCCTTTATATTAAGTTCACTTGCTTGCTTGCTTGCGCGCTTACGACCGTGCAAATCTTTCGTTCGTTTTTTAACCCACTTCCCGTGATCCAATCGAGCTGACATTTTGCACACAGACTCGATGTGCGTGACAATTTATTTTCGTGAAATTTTTTTTCCAAAATTTTACACTTTTTTGCCAATTTTTTTTTATATTTAATTACCAATTGCTTAATGGTGGCAGGCAATCATCTGACCCATAGGTGGCAGCCATCTCAAGCCAGAGGACGAGAGGACTCTAGCCGCCACGCATAGAAAGGATTTATAGTGAAAAACGTTGTTTTTACGGGTTAATTTTTTATTTTTTCATCCCTTGCCTGTTGACCGCCGTCAAATCAGGACGACCACGGTGCCAAGTGGACGCGGCTCGCCTCATCGGCTGGCTTGCCCAGCTTGTTGCGGGACGTCTTATTTCTGAGCCGGGTGACTCGGCGACACAGGAATTTAAATTATTTTACATTTTTGTTATTTCTCCGGCGGACACGTGACGGCTCGGGTCCCATCGGAACTGTCACGTCCGCCGCCGTTAATATTTGTTTGTGTTTTCTGCGTCGAGGTTATTTATTTTTATTTGCTTAACTTTACCGCCGCCACAACCCCCCCCCCTCACCGTAGCAGAGCGGCAGCAGCATTCCTTCGTGTTTGTTCCTCAGGCCCCTGAGAGTTGAAGAATGAGAGGGAGTGGAGTGGAGGGGAAGCGGTGGGATGGAGGGGGGCCGTGGAAACGGAGGAGGGGGAGGGGGGGAGAGGGGGGGGGCACCGTGCCCAAGGCCGCACGACTTCCGGAGCCCCCCCCCCCCCCCCCCCGTCGCTCCCCCTAGCCCCCCCCCCCTCCCTCCATGATGATTCCGGCGATGTTGGCGGTGATGCAGGTGCGGTGGACATACTGACGAGGTGATGTGATGGCAATGATGGTGATGACGGTGGCAGCGGCGGTTATGAACGATCAGGATGGCAGTGATGGGAATCGTGATGATGATGATGCTGACGATGGTAGCGTCATCATTTTAATCGTCATCATTATCGAAATCATCATAATTGCCTTCAACCTCATCGCCATGCTCACTGTCATTATTATCCCGTGAGGCACCCGCTCACTGAATTGAGACGTCATAGTCCTGGTGACAGCCCATGGAGCTACGTTGCGTCAGCGGTAGGAGTGTTGGCAGTGGCTGGGGGTCACAGGGCAATTGATCCCACATTGCCTGACTGCACGTGGGTGATGGTTTCTCTTTGTACCTGCGCACGTGTTTACGAGTGCGTGCATGCACGTGTGAACCTGTGCACGTTTGCGCACCTATGCATATGCACGTCTCTGTGCACGTGTATGTGTGTGCGCGTGCACGTTGTGGGGAGTGGTGGCGCAGCGGTTAACGCACTGCGCCACGAACCCAGCGACCCGAGTTTGATTCCCGCTCATGGTCCCCAACCACCGGTGACGATTATCGGAAACCGATCCCTGGGCCTGCACTAGGTCGACTCAGCCTTAAAGCAAGTACCTGGCACGATGTGAAAGTATCAGCGGTGGGTAGACACCAGCAGTCCACGGCTTCGTGCGCCGTGCCGGCCTTCATAGGTGCTCGTTAACAGCACTTGCCACAAAAGTCCATCAAGGCTATAACGGGGGACCTTTATCTTTATCTTCGTGTGTCGCCTGCCTCTAACTCGGCGTAGCACCTTGTTTCACATTTCAAACCAACCCGACACTGTTCATGGCTGTGTCCAACAAGCCAGGTGTCGGCCTCCTGCTGGGATGGAAATCCGATCTGGAAAATTGGTGTGTGGTGGCGGGGGGCAGGGGGGGGGTTGCCTGTTTTATGGTATTTATTTATTTACTTATTCGCTCTCCTTCTCGCTCGCTCTCTGCCGGAGTGTAAACGTGATACGATAGCGGCCTCGTCGCCTGGTTACCCTGAGGTTGTCGACGGGGCCTCTGTGATGTCCAGCGTGGCCTTTGTGTGTGGGGGGGAAAAAAAAAACACCAGCGGTGATTGTCGATCGTTCTTCTCGTCGACTTTCCCCCGTCCCTTCTGTCCGCCCCTGAACTCCTCTGAACTCCTCTCCATTTGCCTCTTCTTCTGTCCATGCTCCTGTCCTTTCGTCTCCTCTCCTCCGTCTTCTCTCCCCTTTTAATTTATCGTGTCCTCTCCATCTTCTCTCCTCCATCTCCTCTCCTATTTAAGATGTTCGTGTCCTCTCTTCTTCTGTCCTCCCCTCTCTTCTGTCCTCTACTCTCCTCCTAATCCCTCTCCTTAAACCCCTAACACGTATTCTCTCTCTTATCCTCACCACATCGCCTGTCCTCACCTATCTCTGCTTCTCAGTCCTCTCCCCTCTCTTCTCGGTTCACAAAGTGAGCAAAGTCGGCATTCTACAATGTTTTGCCTCCCCAGGCCAGCTGCACCATCTTCCCCATCTCCCCCATCTCCCCATTTCTCTCCATCTCCCCCGTCTCTCCCGTCTCCCCCGTCTCTCCATCTCCCCCATCTCCCCATTTCTCCATCCCTCCGTCTCCCCCGTCTC
>CM025611.2:5389297-5406791 GCA_014621495.2 Entosphenus tridentatus
TTGTGCGCCTTTTGGCGTCATCTGGTCCAACACCATGTGAGACTAGGATCTAATAAAAGCTGTCTCGGGTGTCGACCAATAAACTTCAAGGACGGTGCATACATTATCAGAGTTGTGTTTTTTGTTTGCATTACCACCGCAGGTATTGTGGTCAAACATGACTCCTTGTAAAAAAGATGTCAGTTTTGTTGCCAGATAAAAGGGTAAAAAAACAATTATCCTCCTCCATCATCAAACTAAAACACTCAACTACCTCGGTTTTTAAAAATATAAAATAAAATTGTCAACCAGGTAAGGCGCACTGAGCTACGTGGCTATTGTTTGTTTTTCAGCAGCGGCGGCCTGGCAACCGCTGAATGAGATGGCGCTGAACGCAAGTGGCGTTTTGTCGTCATCCTCTTTGTTGGTTCTTTCGGTAAAGTCACGTAGGTATAAGATAAACTAAATCACGACGTTTCGATCGCAACACACGCGACCGGCATCAGGTGGAACAGATACAGCAGCAGGATAACTGCTGTATGGATGGATCCCTGCAGTCAGGAAAACTTCAGATCTAGATTGGCTTGTGGCCATGTGGACGTTCCGAGCGAGTCGTCAATTTGCTCTCCCGAGACGAGATTCTGGAGGTGGAGGGGGAAACCCGGAGGACGAAAAATCACGCGAACACGTGGAGAGAGAAAGAGAGAGACAGGCGAACTCAAGACGTCAGGGTCGGGATTGAACCCACGACCTCCTTTGTACCAGGCGAGGTAGTTAACATCTCCTAGCCACCGTGATGATGATGAGAGAGACGCAAACTCCAAATATACAGCAGGCATCGTCAGGATGGGGACTGAACCCACGACCTCCTGTATACCAAGCGAGGTAGTTAACATCTCCTAGCCACCGTGATGATGATGAGACGCAAATTCCAAATACACAGCAGCAGGCATCGTCAGGATATGGATCGAACCCACGACCTCCTGTATACCAGGCGAGGTAGTTAACATCTCCTAGCCCCAGAGGTCAGCAACCGGCGGCTCTTTCTAAGCACCGCTTCGTGACCGTTCTTTATTAAGGAGCCACCGCCTCGAATTCAACCACGACGGTGCATTGCGGCTCTTAGAATATAGAGGGGGAGGGGGGGGGTTACCGAGTTCGAGAAAAAATAATTATCTTCTCGTTATTGTGTTTGCCTACCCATCCTGGTCACATATCTGTCAATCCGTACGGTTGACCCCGTATTCTTGTACAGGGACATTGAGTTTTCAGGTCCATATGGCGTACAGACGTTTCAATACGAGCAAAAAAAGTACAGGTGTTTGTTTCTCTCTTTAGATGGGACTTTGTCGGATGAACGTTGAGATGTGTAAGGGGCACGGGGTGACACCAATCAAGTCTGACTTGGTGTGTAATAAGGTAGGGCACTGATGAGGGGTGGACAGATGTGTGATCATCACCATCACTGAGCGTTGGAAGTCCGGTCGGGAGCATGATGTGGAGGATAGACTCGGACAGCAGCATAATCACCATCATGTCCCTATTTTTCTCAACGCACAGGCCCCACAAACACAATTCTTGCCATAACCTAACAAGGCTCCAGCAATGTTTCCTAATTCTACCCTGCAATGCTGTAAACATTAGTTTGTTCAGTCAATAGATTTTTGTTTTATTACCTAAGAGAGTTCGTTGCCCAATAGCTATCATATGCCACTTTACAAACGTGATCATCAGGACACATGAAAAAATGGAATTCTCATCAGGCCCCCATGTATTCAAGTGCAGTTCTCAACTTTTATATTCCATTCTATCGCTCTACTGGCCTCTATATATGTGCTATGAATGGCCCTGAGGCGAAACGTCGCTGACTATATCTTTTCCTTTAAAGGCCACACACTATTATTGACGAACCTGGTGACTAATTTTTTGTTGTATATATGGTTAGGCACTGTGGAGACGCTTCCTAACAGCATACCAGCCGGGCATGTGGCGAGTAATCATCGATTACAGTTGTATCTTAGGATCACGATAACGCAACGCTAGATTTCGGCTATGATTCATGGCGTATGCTGATATTGTGGGAAGTTTGATTCCCGGCCACGGCTAAACCAATGCCAGAGGCACCGAGGATATCTGGATCCGTTTCGCACTTGGATCCTGGACCTCCCTTCATCGCAGGATCTTGAGAAGTGGCGGTGTCTTGGCGAGGTATTCATCCAGCAGTGGAAGACCGACCACGACCGACGATGAGCTACCATTCAACCTCTTGCGTGGGCAATTATATCGCATATAATTGTTGAGCGTTTATGAGTGATGGACACGTGAGGGTTTATAGTCTCACATGTCGAAAGATTCTCATTGACATTGTTTTACTGCTTCAAAAATAATCTTTATTCCAAAACAAACGGCTGCATACTGCAGTTTAGCGGTACACGTTACTCAACGGCCCGTCACGGGCCCCGAGGGTCATGTGACCACTCGGTTATCGCGCATGCAGGTTTTTTTTATCATGCTAACCCAAGCTGTGCCAAAAATGACTGTATAGTTGTTATTGTTGTTGTTTGGCTGCAGGACACTTCATGACGTGGGTGCCTTTTCTGTGTGGAGTTTGTATGGTCTCTCCCCATGTTGTGATTTATTTTCTAAAACATCTTATTTTCTAAAATAAACCACGCAATGTACAGAAATCGGTATTGGCAAAAACATACAAATTGAGAAAAATTACTGAATAGGGGTCACACAGAGCAGCAACATCATCCCGTACTGCATAAACTTGGCAGGACCCTCTTGAAAAAAGTCTTGAGACTCAGGCATTCCTGGGTAACCAAGTGTAAAAAGAATAATTAAACATTTAACACAAAGGGCCCATGTACCAGTGCCTGGCCTCCAAGCAGAGGCATCAGTCTACCGACAGGCGGCGATGATTGCCGCCGTGCGTAATTCCGACCGGGTGAACGTTTGCAGCGTTGGGCCTCCTTCGTCCGCAATGTCAGTCCCGTTGTTGGCCTACTTTTCCCGCCGTGAATTCTCTCCACAGCTCCTCCTCGGCCTCCTGCTCCTCCCGCCCGTCGTCGCGTCGCCGCGCCGACGGCAGCCTCGCCGCGTCGCGTTCCTTCCCCTCGGTGAGGGCGCGCGGGCGGTGCAGGAACACGGCGAAGGCCACGCCTTGCTGCGCCGCGGCCCTCACCAGCCCCGCGTTGGCGGTGGCCGTCACCGCCCGCAGCTCGTCGCCCGTCCCGAACACGGCCACCGAGCGGGGGGTCACGCGGCCCCGCACCGCGAGCCCCAGCGCCCGGGCCGACGGACCGTCCGCCACGACGGCGACGCGCCCCATGAGGGCCCGGGCCCTGGCCCTCTCCCGGGGCCCCCCCAGCGTGCCCAGGATGGAGGAGAAGTCGCGGGCGGCCGAGTCGCACGCGACCAGGAGCTTGTCGTGCAGGAAGTGGACGAGGGCGGGCAGCACGGGGTCGGTGCGCTCCTCCGCGGCCTGCTCGGCAAGCACCTGCTCCTGAAGAGCGACGGGGGGGGGGGGGGTCGCGTGCGGGGGGGTCGTTAGTTTAACACGGGAACGTTCGGTAGGCGCGCCGCGAACCGTCACTCTCAAATCAAATTTTCGCGTTATTTTGTGTAACCCGGTGAGAACTCGAGAGACCGGGAGGAGACTAATTTATAAGAGTGATGAACGGCATTAGTCTTCCCAGAGAAGTCGATTATTAAGGTTAATATTAGGCCCGCGGTATAAATCAGGACAACTGCTGGATTTGAACCGTCAATCATCGGAGCAAACGAGACGGAACCAGACAGATGTTTGGATAGACAAGAAAGGGTAGCACGAAGCGGAGATACGGCACAAACGGTGCGACGGATGAACAGGCAGTGCAAACAAGGCCGTGTGAACGTGACTATGGACACATGGCAAAGCAAGAATATATATATATTTTTTTAAAGTATAACAATAATTATTGAAATTTATAATACGCATTTCAAGCGTAGATCGCAATGCGCCCCAGGATCGCGGCAACTGGATTGTTCCAACAACGCACGGCAGGTGCGGCGATTTCCTTCATAAATGGGAAACGACAGAAAGCCGCCCGATCCATTGTGAACGTGAAGTGTGGATCTGCTGCGCTTTAGAAAGGAGGCACGGACGCTACGCATCGAGCAACTCCCGATGCCATCGAACGGATTACCAGACTCAATGAACAGTTAAGGTTTGGGAGTTTATTTTCAATTGCCGTACGGAAAAGATATGGAAACCTGACAGGTGATTTTTCCTGCTGCAGCTGTTTGGTGCTCAATCACCAAGTGGTCTGGAGCGATTGCCCGAATTCCACGACGAGCTCGCTGCTGCGATTACATCTGTACGGGGCGATACCCCCTCCCCGGTGTCTCTCATCACACACACACACACCCCCAGGCGCGTAACCTTTTGCGTTTCCTCGTCACCTTGAAAGCGAAGTGGCTCCCGCCGTGGCTGAGCGCGGAGACGAGCGTGAGCATCGTCGTCACGTCGAGGTTGACGCGCGAGCAGCAGCAGCCACCGCCGCCCCCCACTCCCCCCGCCGGGGGCTGCGTCCAAACCGGGGAACTTGGGGGGCTCGCCGTCGCAAGCCTCGCGCCCGCGCGTGCATCCCCCCACGGCGCCCACGAATCTCCTCCTTCGCCCTCATCATCGGAATCCGAGTCTCCTCCACGCTCCTCCTCCTCCTCGCCGCCGATCGCCCCGGACAGGGGATCGGTGACGCCCGGGAGGATGTCCCCTCTGACGGTGACCCCCATTTCCTGCAGCCTGGAGGGTCATGTTTTGTGTTGCGGATTTGGCGATTACCCACTGACAAAGCAGTCGATAGCACAGCGAGGCTCTCCGATTCTTTAAGTCAGTGGTTCTTAAGCTGGGGTGCACGCACCCCTGGAGGTGCGAGATGCCCTTTCTGGGGGTGCGAGACGTGCCAGATTTTTTTAGAAGGTAAATCATCGAAAAGACAAATTAAGCATGGGCACGTAAGTACAACTACTTCCATTTCATCAAACCTATGCATTTATTAACATTATACATGTTTTTAACGATTGATAACTAAAGGGGTGCAAGGCTGCAGTAAAGGGTAAGAACCACTGATTTCAGTAATCTTTGACTCCTAACCGATCATCGGTTCAGTTACGCGGCTAATCGGATAACACTAAAACAGTTGGTGGGAAATAAGGTCTCACCGCTGGACGGGAAGTGATAGGTGGGGCTTGGTGACGCCGGTGGGTGCCTCTTCTAGGGGGTTTCCTGCCTTCAGGAGGCAGCATGTGGGAGTGGCCGTTGTTCTTAAAGAGGCCCGAGGAGTAATCGACCACGAGAAAAGTAGCCGATTACTGTACAAGTTTTATTTGAATACAGGCAGTCCCCGAGATAGAACGTCCGATTTACAAAACATCTGCACTTAGGAACGAACCACAGTATGATGTTATTATTTTACAGGTATCTCTGCTGCCGATAAGCCCAGCTTCTGTATTCAGGTAAGGCCCACTGAGCCATTAAGCTCTTTTTTTAGAAGCGACCTGGCCACAAAATGATAGCGCAATGAAGTGGATCATCTCCCGCGGCAATGTCTAGCAGCCAAACACTTCGCCAGTCACCTGCAAGCGACAGGGCTGGGCACGCCGCCGTAGAACGAGAAGACGACGCGCGGCGCGTGGAAGTGGAGCGGGTTGTGCTGCGCGGCGCGCAGGAAGAGGTGCGCCTGCTCGCTCACGCAGCGCACGCCGTGCGGGCACCGGCCGGCCCACGCCGCCAGAAGGGAGTCCGCCTTGCGGCCCACGGCCTTCACCCACGCTCGCCCGCCCTCCGCCACCACGTCCACCAGCAGCACCCGCGGCTGCTCAAGCTCTGCGGGGGAACAGGGGACGTCGGCGGAGGACGCTGAGGAGTCGGCACCAGATACTGGGAAGTAGGAATCAGATACGGGGAACGCAGCACCAGATATTGACAACTCAGCACCTGATACTGGACACTCAACACCTGATACTGGGAACTCAGTACCAGACACTGGGAAATCACCTTCAGACATAAAATTGTCAAGGTCGTTAAGATGCCAATCTCTTTGTAAGTTAATATCATGTTTAGTAAATCACTAGCACTGTAATGGCTATTTATCCATTCCCGTAGTTATCAATACTGTGGCACCCTGTTAGCGGCGAGCGAGCCGCTCGTGTTGGCGAGTGGCACGGCTCCCGCGTGTCGTTCGCCTGCCCGCGCGCACGCGTCTCTACCATCGCGGTAGCGGAACGTCTTGAGCACGGCCGTGACGCTGCCGTGAGCCTCGGCGGCCTGCAGCAGCGCACGCAGCTGGGTGAGGTTGCTGCTGCGCACGTGCGATTCCCTGCACTGGCCGCCCTGCACGCGCATCAGAAAGCGCATCTCCGCCTCGATCTTCGAGCGTAGCATGGCCAGGCCGGAGGGGCGGCCCCGAGTGCCCAGTTTGGGGACCGGAGGACTCGGCAACTGGTCCTTGCTCGGAGTTCCTGATTCGGTCACAAGTGGATTTGGGACTTCGTGCTGCTGCTGAGGTCCTGGTTTAGTCTCTGGCGGACCTGGGACTTTTTCGTTGCGCCCCGTTCCTGGTTCGGTCTCTAAAAGTCTTTGGACCTCCTCGTTGTTTTGGGGTCCTGGTTCAGTCCCAAGCAGAGGAGCGACTTCATCCTTGCTCAGAGGTCCTGATTTGGTCTGCACTGACCCTGTAAACCTATCTGGGAGGTGAGGTTCTGATTTTATTCCCAGTTCTTCCGTTCTCCGCAGGAGGTCGTGACCCAGCACCAGAAGCTCCTCCAGGCGGGCGGCTGTGGACATCGTGGGGCCAGGATCCAGGGTCAGAGATGTTCCAGCATTGAGTAGGGCCTGTGCAGATGGAAGGGTGGGACTTCAGCTATCAGGGAGACCCAGAAGAAACGGAGAGACAACAATAACCTCGCAGATGCAGAGAAAAATGTAGAGACAGAGATGCAAAGATATTTAGACTGGTGTAGAAATTCAGACTTCGACACAGTGAATCGCACCAAGCAAAAATACACGGAGCAATACAAAGAGAGACAACCAGAAACAGCAGACAAAGTACAGAAATCTAGAGATACATAACACACACACACACATATATACATAACACACACACAGAAATATACAAGAATGCAGACAAATATAGCGACAACACGAAGACAGAGGATACAGAGGCAGCCATGTAAGCAGAGACATTGCCGAGCAGACACACAGAGACAGACAGATGCAGACAGAGACAGACAGATGCAGACAGAGACAGACAGATGCAGACAGAGCCACAGACAGATTCTAACACAAAGACAGATGCAGACACACACAGACATGCTGACACGAGACACAGACAGATGTAGACACAGAGACGCAGACAGATGCAGACACACAGAGACAGATACAGACACACAGAGACAGAGTTACTTCTGGGGGCCTTTACAGAATTCAGGGGCTTCCGCCAGGGAACGGGTTGTGTAGCTCATGTCTGTGTTGCAGGGTGTCGGGGCATCTGTGGGGCAGGGTCTGTGTATAATGCATCGCGACAGGGTGCTTGGTGCAAGGTGCCAGGGTATCTGCGGTGCGGGGTGTCTGTGACGCAGGGTGTCAAGTCTATGGTGCAGGGTAGTCAGTGTCTAAAGGTGCGGGGTGTCAGGTCTGTAGTGAAGGGTGTCAGAGTGTCTGTGACGCAGTGTGTCAAGTCTATGGTGCAGGGTAGTCAGTGTCTAAAGGTGCTGGGTGTCAGGTCTGTCGTGAAGGGTGCCAGGTCTGTGGTGCAGAGTGTCTAAATACGCAGGGTGTCTAAAAACGCAGGGTGTCAGGTCTGTCGTGAAGGGTGCCAGGTCTGTGGTGCAGAGTGTCTAAATACGCAGGGTGTCTAAAGACGCAGGGTGTCAGGTCTGTCGTGAAGGGTGTCAGAGTGTCTAAAGACGCAGGGTGTCAGGTCTGTCGTGAAGGGTGCCAGGTCTCTGGTGCTGGGTGTGAAGTGATGCAGGGTGTGTCGGTCTATGGTGCAAGCAATCATCATGTCTATGGTGCAGGGTGTCAGAGTGTGACGCAGAGTGGCAGGTCTGTAGTGAAGGGTGCCAGGTCCTATGGAGCGAGGTGTCAGAGTGTTCCGTGAAGTTGGTGTCAGGATAATCTGTGGTGCAGGGTTGCCAACTGCAGTGCAACATCTTCGATGCAGCGTGTGGTGGTGGTGGTGGTGGCGCAGGGTGTCAAGACGTCCCGCGATGAGATCTGGAGGATTTGAAATACCTCTCGCCGACGTCGCCACTATGACTTTAGAGTCTGCTAACGGCGAAGCATAGCGGTGGATAGACCATGGTTGTTGTTGTTGCTGCTGCTGCTGCTGGAGGATGATGATGACAAAGAGACCGGCCCAAACGCACTCACTAGTCAGGCACGTGGTGCCCCTGTCACGGACCAGGAAGTAGATCGGTGACGTCGTCACGTCGAGTGGTTACGTCATCGCGTTCTCTCTTACCCCCCCCCGCCCCCAAACGCCCCGCCCCCCCCCCAACCTCGTCCCTGCAACGTGTTCAGAAATCCACGTGGAGGCGCTATTTGAGTCCGGAGGTGCGGCTCGATGTGTGAGCTGCAACGGGCTTTGTATGTTCGAGTCGACTCGATTATCCGCGCTCATGACGGTGGTGGGAGGGGGGGGGGGCGGTCGTGAATGATTCAAAACAGTGGACAGTCCAAAAATATAAATTTTCCACGGATCTCTATGACAAATACTAATGATCGAACGATCGATCGATGCGGGTGCTCAATGATAACGTTCCTGCTCCCGCTTAGAAGAGTCCGCCCACTAGCTGGATCATCACAGAGCCACGCCAATCAATATCAACCAAACTCCGCCCCACTGTTGTAGAGATATGCAACCACTGTACTGTAGAGGCGATCACGTGGATTTTCGGAATAACCGGAGCAACAGATTTGTTCGGTTTAAGCACCGTGTGACGTGTAATAAGCATTTCCAAGAATAACAATGTATAACTGGTTTTAGATCGTTATTAATTTTGGCTGAAGTGAAAATCCATGAGTTATTCATTCATATCAAAATCTCAGGTGTGCAGTTAATCTGCAAATCGGATAAACCGCACGCGGATAATCCAGAGTCTACTGCACTATGATGAACTTCTTTCGCACCGTACGTAGCCAACCATGCGGGCTATGCCTTACCGATATACCGTCTTGTTTCCTGAAAAACACCGCATTAGTGAAAAAAAATCGCGTTATCATAAGTAACCTCTAATGTAGTGGTAAAGCACAGTCCGCGATAACATGTGAGATGTGTACGCAGTCTAGAAGCATCCAGCAGCATCCCGTCTTGTGTGATGGTACGTCGAGGCAGCGGTACAACCGCTTGTTGCTAATCGCGCGACGAAGTTCCGTTCACTCGATCGCGTTATATCCAATTCACCATCCGCGTTATTCAAAATGTGTTCCCTAATATTTTCATTGCGTTATATCCAATTGGCGTTATGAAAACGCGTTGTAGAACAGATTGTGTTTACGTTACTGTACACGTATGGAAACTAAACCGCCGGATAAAATTCACAATCCATTGCTCCTCAGGTATAAGTACCAACTTTATTTTAAACTTCTCTTGAGTTATTAACGAATAGACAGGACACACATTTCAACGTTTTGTGGTTTTATGCATGCAGATCAATTCTTTTAAAACACCAAGTTTACTTTTAGTACAGTAGGTTAAAAAACATGAATACAGTATTTAAGTTGTTCAATAACATCATCATCATCATCTTTATCGCCGTCGCTATTATGTTATTTCGAAGTAGAGGCGTTACACAGTAGTTTTACTAAAAACGATCTCGACGTTAGATTCAAAAACGACGCTTTTACAAGGAACAGGAACGACGACAAACAACAACAACAACGCGACAACCGAATTATTATTGAGTTACGATTTGGGCGGAAAATTGTTACCGGCAACCCAGCAGCAGCAGCACCACCAACAACAACCACCACCATTGGCCATCATCGTTTGTTAAACGACAGAGAGGCGAGACTTCTTTCCCAGTTGCAATATGCCAAGTTGACATCCAATTCAGTTCCTTCAACCGCTCTCATCACCGCCATCACCGTCATCAGCAATGGCATTCCTTTGCGGTGGGTGGTAAAACGAACGTCACGTGGGGATGATGCCGTGCCATTCAGTTGCCGGGGGAAAGGCTGCGGGAAAAGGGTTTTTATAGGATTCGAGGGGCTACGGAGTTGTTGGGAGTTAGGTTGGGGATAGTGGGTTAGGAGGTTAAGGGTTGGAGTTGGGGATTAGGGCTTGGAGTTAGGGGTTTGTGGGGTGCAGTATATGGGTTATGGATCAGTGATAGGGTGGGGGGGTGAAGATTTGGGGTCAGGAGTTGGGGTTCAGAGCTGGGGAACCGTAGTCCGATGACCTCACCACATACAAGTTTCACGACATCAAAGTCGCCTAAAACGCTACGCACATTGTATTAATACTCAACATTGGACTAGTTTTAAAAAAAACACACAACTCCAACAAAAATAAAGTCTATTGCGGGAGATAACGCTAGAAACACGCACGGTGCCACACTAAAGTCTAGCCCTCCTGTGTGGGGTGGTGGGGGGAGAGGGGGAGGGGGGTTAGCGTGCAGGCAGGGGGCGGGGCAGGGAGCAAGTCGTCGAACCGCGCCGGCCAATCACACGCGCGTGCGAGCAGAGCCTTGTCCCAGCACGTGGGTGGGTGCACTCTGTTTGGTCTGGTGTGCACCTAGCACTGAAAATGGGTGCACTTTGAATGTATGCTTTCTATGACGTTTAATTGATTTTGAATAAAGTAACTATATTGTTGTGATTATAAGTTCACTACATGTGCTTGCCTCGAAAGCATATTTGCCTCGAAGGCATATTTTCCTCGAAGGGATTTTAAATGATTAGCAAGGACGTATAGAATTATTCATGCTGTTAGCAAGTAGTTGATTCACTTTTGAGTCCTTATTTTAAAATCTGACATCTCGGACTGAGAGAGGGGGGGGGCAGGAGATGGCAGTACAGCCATCGGCTTGATCCACATAGGGCGTAGTTCTGTCTGTGGATTAAATCCGTTTGTGTGTTATCCCCTCGTGTGCATCAGTTTTCTCCACGCACTCCTGTTTGCCTTTCCACAAGTCACACACTCATCGATGGAATGACCAAACATCCCGACGTAGCAGGACCCAGCGTAAAAATGAGTCTTCGAACTCCGTCAGCCTTTCCCGTGTACAAAGAATGGACTTCGTGTTTTGTGTGATTGGAAACGTGGGTCTACAAGTCACAATCTGCCTTACAGAATACAGATGTAACTTTTTTTTACCTTACAGAGGGCCGAATAGGACTCTGAAACACATTCAGTGACTCGCCACGCAATTGACCGTGTGCTCAGAACTCCGTGAAAGGAAACTGGTGACCGATTAATAATAATTTCAACTTGTATCACGCCGCACAGGAGGAACAACAACAGCCAGACAGTGAACCAGCGCCAAATTCCCTCCCACCCCCCAAACTCTGCCATCCTCTCTATATACGAAGGTGTCATCGGCCAATTCATGAGTGTTTACACGTGGGAAGAAACCAAAGAACCCGGGCAAAATCCACGCGTGCGGGGTGTCCGCAGTGACAGATGAAGATCGTTTTGTGGGCCGTTTCGAAGTGGCAGTCGCCCTCGTGTGGACGCGGACCTTACCCAAGTGAAGCCGTGGGCCGCATCTGGCACGTGGGCCGCACGTTTCCCACCCCTGCTCGAGCCCGATCGCTACAATTATACCAATTACGAGGTCTCGTTACGCAATTAAACGCTGTGCTTCAGTACTCGACGATCAAAGAGCGATCTCTGAAACTTCCTTCGCTCCGCCTACCCAGTGTTTCCCGGTGCTCTGGCGGTATTTTGAAAGAAAAACAAATCTATTTTTGCTTCTTTAAAAATATATATATGTGCCTTAAATTGATTTTAATTATAATTCCAATTTGTGCTTCTCTGGGCATCACGAGACGAATAGATTTCCATTGTCGGAACGATCGCAGATGAGCGGTTGCGTCACTTTGTGCTCCAGTACGCCCGTGGGGAAGGTGACATCGCACCGCCGATGTCACCTTCACTGGGCCTCGAATAAATTCCACAATAGGTGGCACACGTTTATTAATACGTGCCTTGTTAACAACATTTGTCAAAATGACAACGCTCGAACCGAAACTTAAATCCTCACCGCTAAACGTGTTCTATATTTATGTGAAAAACTACCTTCAACGCGGTGGGATTTTTTGTGTGTGCTGTCATCAGTGACCCAGGTCTGAGACCATGAAGTCGTCACCTCCCTTGGGAAGCCGAAGCCGGTTTCATCACGGGCAGCAGCAACCCCCGACCGATTCGAACCCGGGTATCCCTTTGGAACTTTCTCGGTGACTCTGACACGGCCATTGTGAACCCTATAAACTATTTTTCTTTACCATGTAAGGCCCACTGAGCTAATGGCTCTTTTTCAGAGGCGACCTGGCCACAGATTATAGCTCAACGAAGTGGTGTATCGTGTGGAAATGTATAGCGTTCAAATAAAGCGCATGTTGATTCTAATGTCGAGGGAAAAAACCGGAGGGTTCGGAGAAAAACCCACGCTACCACAGGGAGAACATGCAAACTCCAAATATACAGCAGGCATCAGGGTCGGGGTCAAACCCACGACCTCCTGTATACCAGGCGAGGCAGATAACATCTCGCCGCCGCGGCCCCCTGTTTAACTATCATTGTCAATGTCACGGCAAGTGGTGGCCAGGTGTCTGTCACCAGCCCCGTGTGGCAGACAATGCTGTCACGATCATGCAGTCCCGAGCCATTTATTTAACGTTGGCAGTTAAAACCCCACGGAACCCATCGCAGTGATGGCAGGACTACGGCAGAGTATACAACACACGGTCGGAAAGTTGTGAGTTTGATCCTGGGTTAAGAGATCGATTCAGCCCATCATTGTTATCCCTCTGGGGTCGATAAAATAGGTACCACTTCATGGGCAGTCAACAGTGGTTGTCGTTTATGGAGAGACTGGCCCCTGCCATAGAACTGTGGATCGGTGACAAAACTCGGGGGGAGGGGAAGAGAGATGCGTGGTGGTCGGAGAGGGGTCTTGGCACAAGTGCTATGGTAAGTTAGCGAGAGATTGAGTGAGCAAGTCAGCGAGCGAGCGATTGAGTCGGTGAGTGAGTGCGTAAGCGTTTTTCTGCCCCCCTTTGTTCTGCCGATCTCTGGGTGCCCCTTGGGCATGGGTGGGAGTTGGATTCCCGCTCCCTTCACAGCTTGGTGCAGTAGTCCTCCCGTCGGTAGAGGCGCGAGACCCCAAAGTTGTACACCAGCACGGAGCAGTAGATGAGCTGCAGACACGTGGCACAGCATGGAGTAGTCAGAGGGTGAAGTCAGGGATCATGGTGGGGTCAAGGGCCACGGTTGATCATCATCATCATATTCAGCTGTGATCTACCCAGTAATGGATGAAGGCCTCCCCAAGCTATCGATATCTCTCATGGTCTTGCGATACAAAAATCCATCTTTTGCACCAGGACACGAAGTGATCTCATCACTCCATCTCCATGGTGGACGACCTATTGGGCGAGTTCCTTCCATCGACTGCAACTCCATTATTAGTCTCAACCACCGGCCATCGTCCCTTCTAGCGACGCATCCTGCCCAAGCCAAAGTGTTTTGAAAGCATTCCATAATAGACGCGTACGCATTATTTCTCCAAACTTGTTTCTCATTACCAAAGCCTGCGTGTGACAGCCTAGGTGTGTAGCTACTCGAGGGGTGAGCGGTAGTGTAGCACACGGCACTATGAACCCGGCGACGCGAGTTCGATTCCCGCTCATGACCAACATTGGTGACGAATATCTGAACCAATCCTGGGCCTCCCCTAGCTCGACTCAAATAAGTACACGGTGTGCTGTGTAAAGATTGCTACTAGGGAAACAAAGTTGGCTGGACGTGGTGCTGGCCACATAGGTGCTCATTAACAGCACTTGCCCCAACAGTCTGTTAAGGTTATACGGGGAATCTTTGTCTGTGTAGCTACTAGAGAAGAGCTAACGTAACAGCCAATATTGTGATCAGTGATAGACTTTCCCGCCTTTTTAATTCTCGACTCCCTGAATCTTCCTGAAGATGCTCGATGCGGTTTCGAGTGACACGCCACGTATCCAATTGCTGCTACATTTAGTTGCGGGAATCGTCCTTAAACTTCAACCGGTGCACCGCGTGGAAAAGTTTTATTCGTTTGGCAGCGTGGGGTCGTGGATAGGGAGGGGTCTTACGACAAAAAATTTGGCCGGAGAATCACACGGCCTGACCCCAAAATTCAAGGGAAGAGCCGCGTGTGTGTCAGGGCCACGTCTTTCTTTACGACCGCCGGGGGTGACGGCACGAAGGTGGTGCTCGGGAGTTGTCGACGCGCCGCACTCACCATGGAGAGCACGGTGAGCGCTGCTCCCGCGCTCGCTGCCGCGTACAGGTAGAAGGCGGTCGTGAACTGTGGGGGTTGGCGCAGGGGGGAGGAGGGTGGGGGGCCGGGGTCAGGAAAGGGGTTACAGAGAGAGGATTCAATGGTTACGACTGCTCGATTGCGTCTGGTCAGTGAGCACCCGCCCATACTGGACATCTGTGAAAAAAGTTTCATAGCTCATTGGATTCATCCAGTTAAAATAAGAACGTCACAAGCTCAGATTCACGTTTATAATCAACGCTACGCATTTAGAGTATTTGGCTGCTGTAAATGTCCACGTGATAAGCCACTTCGTCGAGCTATCATTTGTGGCCAGGTCGCGTTTAAAAAAGAGCTCAATAGCTCAGTGGGATGTGCCTGGTTAAAACAAAAAATAGCTGAGTAGTTGAATAGATTTTTTATTATAATTGTTTTTTTACCCTTCTATCTGGCAACAAAACTGACACCTTTTTTACAAGGAGTCATGTTTGCATAGACCACAATACCTGCAGCCATAATGCAAACAAAAAACACAACTCTGATAATATATGCACTGTCCTTGAAGTTGATTGGTCCACACCCGAGACAGCTTTCCTTAGAGCCTAATCTCACATGCGTTGGACCAGATGACGCCAAAAGGCGCACAACTCAAAGACAATGCACCATCATGCACCATCATGTGGTCTATGCAAACATGACTCCTTGTAAAAAAGGTGTCAGTTTTGTTGCCAGATAGAAGGGTAAAAAACCAATTATCATATTTTTTACTGGCAAATGAGGTTCCAATGGTGAGATTTTTTATTGCCGACAATTTTTTTTATCACGGTATCGTTGCAAGCCGGCCTCACCTCGGAGCTGTCGCACATGTCACTCAGCGGCGCGTCACACAGCACCCCCGCGGTCTCGTTCCACGGGATGACGCCTGCTCGCTCACGCGCACATGCACACGTTGGGATGGAGATGCGTGCATGTGTGTGTGTGTGTGCGCGTGCAGTCGTGCGCAAGTGTTGTGTGTGTACAGGGTTGTGCTCGACATTGTGTGTGAAGGTATTTGTATGTATGCATGCGGAGTTTCGTGTGTGTATGTGCGTGGAATCGTGTGTTGGTTTGTATATGTGCGTCGTGTGTGGATGTGCGTGCGATTGTGTATGGCGGGTTTTGTTTGTTTGCAAAATAGTGAGTGTTGTGCGGTGTACGCGGAGGAGTTTCGTGTGTGTTTGTGTACATATTCCGGTGTTGTGTGTGTAAAGTTGCGTGTGTGCAGTTGTGTGCGTGTCAGTGTAGAGGTTATGTGTGTAGGGTTGTGTATGCCGGTTGTGTGCGTGGTTCGTGAAGTTGTGTGTGCGTTAAGTTGTGTATGCAGTGCGTGCGAGTTCCGAGGGTTCACAAGGGCAGGACGGAAGAAGCAAAGCGACAAAGTAGATTTAGAGGACAGAATCAGAACACAGGGCAGCACGGGCGGAGGGACAAAGACAAAGATCCCTCGTATAGCCTTAACAGACTGTAGGGGCAAGTACTGTTAGCAAGCACCTATGAAGGCCGGAACGGTACACGAGGGGGTGGGTGGCCAGCACCACGCCCGACCGCCTTTGTCTCCCCAGTGGCGATCTTTACACACTGCACCAGGTACTCATTTGAGGCTGAGTCGACCTAGGGGAAGCCCATGACCGGTTCAGATAATCGTCACTGGTGTTGGCCGTGAGCGGCAATCGAACCCGGGTCGCCGGGTTCATAGTGCAGCGCGCTAACCGCTACACTACCGCTCCCCACACAGACACACACGCACAAGTGGAGTGCGGCATTAGCATTGCGACAGAGATGTGGGGCAAGAGTCGTGACGGTCCAGGAGAGAGTGGGCGACGATGGCGGGTAAAGTGGAGGCGAGTGTGTGTTGGTGGCGGTGGCGAAGGTGGAGGTATGCAGTGCAGCGAGTGGAGCAGGGAAGAGGAGGAGGTGTAGGGAGGTGCAAGCACGACGATTGACGAGCGACATCGCGAAATGAGACACCGTTACACATCCGCCGCTGTAAAGAGCTCGATTTAGACGCTGGGGCTCGTGATGCCAAACCGAGGCACCCCTGAGGTTAGTTGCCAAAACAGGAAGATTGGGGGACATGTCGCACACGGCCATCGTTTGAAGGCTGCGTTTCAAATCATCTGGCAGTGCGGTCAGCTCGCTCCTCCGCGATTGATTTAAAAATTATCGTCGCAAAGTACGGGGCGAGCCAACAGTGAGGGCCGTTATTTTTAGAGAGACTCTTGACTGTCCATAAAAATTTGGAATTTCCGCCCCTGGCTGTGGACCGCCACCCACGCCGGAGTGGTAATTTATTTAAGTTTTTGTAAAAGTTCGCTGGCAAACAGAAGTTTATTTTTGAATTATTTATACAAAAAAATATTTACAAATATTTCACAGCAAACAAGTTCTAGAGTGTAAAATTATAAAAACAGACTTATACAGAATAGAAAAGTTTGTAGCAATGACCTTGGCTTCACAGAGGATTTCATCCACAGGCGTACCCAATACATTGAATCTGTGCGTGGACTGAGCCCATGGCTGTACTGCCATCTCCTGCCCACCTTACGGGCACATAGATCAGATCAGATTAAAATACAGAGTAAGCTGAATGATTATATACATCCTCACGAGGATGCTTCCAGAAATACAATTTCGAAGTCAAAGAAGCGACATTTCACTTCACGTGGGACAAAACCACGTGGGCAAGAGAAAACCCACAATGCATCCAAGCGGGTAGCACTCAAAAGCTCTGCACAGATTGATTTAACAATCCATTGTTATACTGCCATCTCGTGTGGCTCAGCCACGAGGCTTTCCTGGGTCGAATGAAGGGCAAGGCCGTTGTTGTATGTACTGTATGTACCTCTTCTTGGCTCTTTCGGTAAAGTCCCGTAGAAGGGAAACAATAAAATAATAAAAATAAAACACAATAAAATTATATTCTCACGACGTTTCGGCCACAACACAAGCAGCCATCCTCAGGTGA
>CM025611.2:5432666-5445707 GCA_014621495.2 Entosphenus tridentatus
CGAGTGGGTGAGTGGGTAAGCGAGTGGGTGAGTGGTTGAGCGAGTGGGTGAGTGGGTAAGCGAGCGGGTGAGTGGGTAAGTGAGTGGGTGAGCGAGCGAGTGAGTGGGTGAACGAGCGGGTGAGTGGGTGAGTGGATGAACGAGTGGGTGTGTGGTTGAGCGGGTGCGTTGTTGTTTTGACCTGCAGTGTGGTGGTTGCACACAGCATGGACGAGAGACAGAAACAAAAGTCAGTGGTTTGACCAAGTCCTCGACGTGGCTGGAGAAATGAATGAGTAAAGTTCACGGGGAACGGGGTAGTAGCGATAGGAGAGCAACGAGAAGGTGACTGTCCGCATGTGAGTGAGCGAGTGACCGGAGTGAATTTGTCACGCTTCCATCTCCTTGCTCTGCTCTTTCATTGAGCTCTCACGTTCACTTGTGCCCGAGATCGTAGAGATCTTCATAATCAACGTTTTTGGGTTTAGATCGCGCTATTTATAAATGTGTCGTAACCCTCCACCACCCGACACGGCCAATCAGCAAAAAAGTGTCACGTTGACAAAAGACAAATAGTTCGTTGCTTTAGCCCACCGGTGTGTTGAAGCGTGAAACCACAACATTTAACATTTTTGAGTACGACGTTTCGCTGGTAATTGCATCCAGCATCATCGGGCAATTCGCCAGAGTTGATTATGAATAATATTGGTCGCGAAAGCCTACGTGTTAAACTGATCGTAGAGATCTGTCCAACGCTGTGGCTTTTCATCAGAGGTCTCTGCTCTGCTACCGTTGATCACACACGCCAACAGCGATCATCGCCCCCTACTGCGAAAACACGGCAGGGCCTCTCCGAGATGACAGCCACGAGACTCGGTTGAGACATTTGCATGGGTAAAGAAACTCGATCAAAATGCGGTTCGATCATCGATTATCCGGAGGCTTCGGTGGCTCCCGATAATCACTAATCGTGATTTAAATGAGCTTGTATTTTGCACAAACTTGTATGACATTATATTTGTAGGTGTTGTGTATGTGCGTTTTTTGTGTTCTGCATTTGTTTACGATATTAAATTCGCATAAACGTACAAATAGACAAACCTAAATATCCTAATTTGAAGCTTTCGTGACTGCAGGAATCCATACTCTTTGGCTTTTCGGTAAGTCACGTAGGTAGAAAAATGTATTAAACAAAAAATAATATATGACAACGTTTCGATCGCAACACAAGCGGTCGTCCTCGCAAGGAAAAACGAATCCAGCAGTGAAACTTCAGCAGTTCCACTGCTGGATTATACGACCGCTTGTATTGCGATCGAAACGTCGTGATACGTTATTTTTTGTTTTATTTTATCTTTCTACCTACGTGACTTTACCGAAAGAACCAAAGAGTAAAATTATCCTACTTAAAAAAGTTACCGTATTTACTGTACCATACTTACCACTCCAATCTCGAAGACTGCATCTTGGGGTGATGTATAGAGTATACGTGCAGTATTTTCATTAAGTTGCATGTAGTGTATAATACTATATTTCATATTTAACACTGAAATCAAGCGTAGCCACTAATTTTTTGTCACGCACGCGGTGCCGATAGCCGGACTGGGCACAGCCGTTGGAGCGGTTTCGCCGGATCGGCCCTCGACAGCCGCCGTATAACGTTGGAAGCAGCCGGATGGATAATCGAATTAATCGATGATTAACTGTCGTTATTGGTAGCAGCTGGATAATCGATGGTCAACTTGTATACACCGACGTGACGACCTCCATTCACCTTCATAGAGATTCGCTAATTCATGTCACCACAACTTTCAAATATAGATATTTTAAATATTCATTGCATTCTATTGCATGTTTATTTTACAAGAGCCTGAACTTCCTCGCCTGCTATGCAGGAAGTCTGGGTTCGATCCAGACCCTGACGCCTGCTGTATATTTGGAGTCTGTGTGTGTCTCTCCCCGTGGGTTGCGTGGATTTTTCTCCAGGTCCTTCGGGGTTTCCCTCCACATTTAAAATCAACATCAATACACGTTTAGAGCATTTGGCTGCTATAAATTCCCACGGCATAAGCCACTTCTTTGAGCCTTAATTTGTGATAGCCAGATCGCGTCTGAAAAAAAGAGCCACATCGCAGCTCAATGGGCCTTAACTGATATATTGCAAAATATAATAGGTGCTCGCTAACAGCATTTGCTCCGTAGGAGTTACACAGCCGATTGGAGAATCACCGCACCGAGTGTATTGTGCACGACGCCGCCGTGGTGCCATAGGATCAGCGCACCAGAGGTCGCCGGTTTGATTCCATCTCCCGGCGCGGCAGTTGAGGCAAGTGCGCAAGTTTCTTACAGCAGTCGATCGGCAGGCGACGCTTGATGGTGGGGTAAAGTGTGCGTTAGTCTCGCGTCTTTTCAAAGTCGTCTGGCCAGCATGCAACAGCATGCAAGAGGTGGCCCCAAAATGTCCCTCTTGAGGTGGGAAACTCCCGAGCGGTGCCGTGAGCTGGCAACTGCAGGGCTGCGCCTTAATCTCGTCCGTTACTTCACAAGTATGCACTTTAACAGCCTCCCTTAAACTAACGTCAGAGAAATTACAACAACAACGACGCGGTCAAGTTTTTATTTGTTTATTATTGAACTCTCAGAACTACATTTCCCACTGCACCTTTCAAAACATTCTAAATTACACACACACACACGCATATAAAAAAATACAAGCATCCCTCTCTTTTTGCCAACGTATACTGTTTGGGCAAGTACTATGAAGAGTGCCTATTAAGGCTGGCACAAAACAATGGCCAGCAGCCTTTGGCTTTCCAGTGATGATGTTTATCACTAAAACTGTGCTACCACTCTCCAAAAAAACAAAGATCCCCCGTATAACCTTAACAGACTGTTGAGCCAAGTGCTGTTAAGGAGTACTTATGAAGGCCGGCACGGTACACGAGGGGGTGGGGTAGCCAACACCACGCCCGACCGTCTTTGTCTCCCCAGTGGCGATGTTTTTACACACCGCACCAGGTACTCACTTGAGGCTGAGTCGACCTAGGGGAGGCCCAGGAGCGGTTCAGATAATCGTCACCGGTGTTGGCCGTGAGCGAGAATCGAACTCGGGTCGCCGGGTTCATAGCACAGCGCGCGACCGCTCCTCACACATACAAACACACACATACACCACACTCACTCTCACATAACAAACATACGTGCACACACAAACACCATACGGTGGAGAGAAATTTAACATTTAGAAACGAAGCTGCTAAAAATGTTGACATTTCAGCTGACGACACCGATGGAACACCCTGGTCGACTCACTCGTGTGAACGATGGGGATGCAGGAGTTCAGCCCGTCCACGAGCTGACGAAAGGTCACGTTTCAGGGTCACGATCACATCCAACAATCGATTATCATTCAGTCCTGCAGCTGTACGTCCATTGACTCCACGTGCGTAATGGGGCCAGTGCCTTACTGTTCGCGGTCACGGCTTTCGGCCGGATGTGGGGCCATTAACTTGAGTTGGATGGACGTGAAGTTGAAAGACACGAGTGAAAAAGTCCTCAAGGGGTGAAATGGACCGGCGCTCTCACTGGTAACTGTGGCTGCGTGCCCAACGCTTGACTGGCGTTAATGGGCCAAGTGCCTGTCCGTCGCCGTCACAGCTTGAGTGGGATGATGGGCCAGTACTTTGGCCGCGTGCGGTCGCAGTGCTGGTCGAACGACAGCTGCATCGCGGCCTCCAGCGCGAGGATCCGTACGCACGCCTCCTCGCCGTACAGACGCGCCATCTCGACGCGCCGACGCTCGCCCGGCCGTTCTTGTGGAGCCCGGCTACTCGCCTGCACGCGCACACGCAGAACGCAAAGATCCCCTGCGTTTAGCCTTCAGCAAGGTGTTGGGGCAAGTGCTGTTAGCGAGTACCTATGAAGGGCGTCACGGCACACGAGGGGGGGTGGGGTGGCCACCACCACGCCCGGCCGCCTGCGCCTCCCCAGTGGAGAGGATTACACACCGCACCAGGTACTCATTTAAGGCCGAGTCGACCTAAGGAAGGCCCAGGACCGGTTCAGATAATCGTCACTGGTGTTGGCCGTGAACGGGAATCGAACTCGGGTCGCCGGCTTCGTAGAGCCGCGCGCTAACAACTACAACACTACCACTCCCCACACATGCATGTACACACGCGGCTACACAAGCATGCACGTGCACTTACGTACACGCGTACACACACACACACACATTGCTTGTGATGCGAGTTCCGTGTCAGACGAGTCGAGGTGAGCGAGCTCATTACCTGCCTCGCCCCCGGCGGCTCATCTGCCCACACCATTCCCTCCGCTCGCTCATCTTCCTGCTCCTGCTCCAGCCCTGAGAGGGAGAGAGCACTGGCATTAGCGCTGAACAAATATGGGTGCACATGTGCAAAGACAATGATCCCCCATATAGCCTTTGACAGACTGTTACAGCAAGTGCTTTTAGCGAGTGTACCCATGAAAGCTAATGAGGCACACATGAGGGGTTTGTGGCCAAAACAACACCCGACCGCCTTTGTCTCCCCAGTGCTGATGTTTACACACTAAAGCAGGTACTACTTTAAGGCTGAGTCGACCTAGAGGAGGACCGGTACCGGTTCAGATATTGGTCACTGACGTTGAAATGCACACACGCACGCAGACCCACATATGCACACACAGACTCACACAAAGAAGCAAAGACAAAGATCCCCATGTAGGCTTCAAAGCCTTTAGGGGCTACTGCTGTTAGCAAGCACCTAATAAGACCAGCACAGTGTACGAGGGCTAGAGGTGCCAGCACTACGTCCACCAACCCCCACAGTGCTGACGTGGGCCTGCAATCGAACTCGGGTCGCCAAGCTCATAACCACCAGGGATAACGAACCTCACTGGACTCTCACCGCTTTAACTAAAGCACAGCGGGATGCGATTCATAATTTAAAGAGTGCATGCAGTGCAGCAAACGCAGCCTGCAGAGGGCGCTATCAGCACAGACAGGGCCTACGAATTCTAGATTTGAAGCTTTCGTGACTGCAAGGATTCATAGTCTTAGTTCTTTCGGTAAAGTCACGTAGGTAAAAAATGAAATTAAAATTAATAAAAATAAAAATCACGACGTTTCGGAGGCGTGATTTTTATTTTATTTTTATTAATTATAATTTCATTTTTTACCTACGTGACTTTACCGAAAGAACTAAGAGTATGAGGGCCTACGAATGCCACACTTCAAGAGTCCAAATAATAATAACTTAACCCAGGCAACCACACCCGAGTCTAACGACTCTTTTTCAGGAGGGTCCTGCATGATATGACTTTAAATGAAGATGTTTTCGGCCAATTATTGTGTTCATGCCCAGAGAAAGCCCACACTTGCAAGTTGGGCAACAGCCTGTAACATATGGATGGGGCAGATGGAGATTAGTCCAGTTGCTGTTCCCCGCCTTCTCCTGGCGAGCCAGGGTATGGCAACTCGCCGCCCAACGGCAAGGGAGCTTCACAAAATTTTGCGTGATCCACCAACCCTCACCTCAGTGCTGGGTTACAGGTTTCGTGAGCCGCCACCACCACCACCTGGCTAAGAATGCATGGGCCATTGCAGAAATTGGCATTACCTAAGGCCGCAAAACTTTCGTAGAAAACGTCTGCCACCAATCACAAACACCCCCTCTTCCTGATGACGCCTACAACGCTTGCCTGCAAGATTCTAATGAGACGTGGGTCGTCGAGCGACAAGAGCGATGGATTCGATACCTAGGCGATAAAAGTTACGGGGTTGCGACGCCTGCGGTGAGTGAGCGGTTGCGATGGGTCCGGCGCCCGGCTCATCGGCACTCACTCCTCTCCTCGCGGTGTCGCTCGGTCTCGGCGAAATACGCGCGCAGCTCGTCCGTGATCTCCACGTTGCTCTCCGCCTCCGATTCCAACTCGCACTCCGAATCCTCGTCTGGTTCTTCGCTCCTCAGATCCGGCACTTCCTCAATCAGTTGCTGCTGCCAATGCTGCCGCTGCTGCTGCTGATTGTGGTGATGATGCTGCTGCTGATGCTCTCTCTGATGCTCGGTAGCCTGTGTCGAGAAGCGATGATGTTCTGGCACTTCCTCGTGCTTCTGATGATGATGATAATGATGATGCTGCTGATGATGACGTCTCTGATGGGCGGCAGCTTGCGGAGGGTGTGATTGGGGGCCGTGGTGAGATGCAGCGTAGGGATGCGACGGATCGTACGGAAATGGGAGCCCAACTAGGCAGCTCCAGTCCAGGCCTTGCCTGTGCAGCGACAAAGAGAAAACAAATTCAACTCGGGAATAAAACAAATATAGAACATGAAGTGAGATTGGGCAGGACACATAGCTAGAAGGGATGAAGGCCGGTGGTCGAGACTAACGTCGGAGTGGCAGCCAAAGGAGAGAACGCGCCCAAGAGGACGTCAACCACAGACACGGTGAGTGACATGAGCTTGTGAGAAGGTGCTAGGATTGGTACATTACAGGACTGGGAGATGGTGATGGCTTGGAGAGGCCTTCAATCCAGCAGTGGATTGAGTATGGCCGACGGTGATATAGGACTGGCTGGCTACATAGGCTGGTTGGATAGTTAGACATAGGGCTAATGGCTGGCTAGCTTGGGTCATGTAGTGGGCTAGTTAGAGATCGTTATAGTGGCTGGCTGGTGTATCTATGGGTCGTGTAAGGGGCTGGCTGGCTAGTTAGGCATGGGGGAGGTGGCTGGGCAGTGTATCTATGGGTCGTGTAATGAGTTGGCTGGCTAGTTAGGCATGGGGGAAGTGCCTGGCTGGTGTATTTATAATGGGCTGGCTGGCTAGTTAGGTATGGGGGAGGTGGCTGGCTGGTGTATCTATGGGTGGTGTAATGCGCTGGCTGGCTAGTTAGGCATGGGGGAGGTGGCTGGGCGGTGTATCTATGGGTCGTGAGGGCGCCCACTCACGCGGCCTCCGTCAGCGCTCTCCGCCGCGCGTTCCGGTGCCTCTGCGTCCAGGCCTGCGCGTCGCGGTAGTGGCTCCAGTAGCGCGCGTACACGGGGTGCGCGTACCACGCGGAGCCCCCCATCGCCTCTTCCTGCACGCCACAAAGACAAAGAAGCCCCCCCCGTATCGCCTTGAGCAGAGTGTTGGGGCAAGTGCTGTTTGCGAGTAGTAGCACCTATGAAGGGCGGAAACGGCGCACGAGGGGGTGGGTTTCCAACACCGCGCCCGCCCGTCTTTGTCTCCCCTGGTGGCGATGTTTACACACGCAACCAGGTACTTATTTGAGGCCGAGTCCACCTAGGGGAGGCCACACACACACACGGGTTTGATGTCGGGGTCATTGAGTGGACATTGTCCGCCCCCTAAGGTTGCCAACTTTTTCCCACTTTAGGCCAAACCCCGGATAGAGTTCTCGGTCAGCCTGTTTCTACTAAACACGTGCAGTACGAACATGGATGTTACTCTACGTTGAACTTCTTTCGTGCCGTACGTAGCCAAGCGTGCTGAAGGGAGGTGCCACACATCTCGGCACCAAATTGATTCTCACCATCCCGATGTAGATCCCTGGACCGGTGGAAACCAAAGTTGTTACCTCATTCTCAGTCCACTGCTGGATGAAGGGGGGTCATTTGACGTCACCTCACCACCGTTATCAGTGCGGGGTTAAGCGAAGTTGGGGAGCACGCACTTTGCTCCGCATCAACCTGTTTGTATGCACTTCAACACGCAGCCTTTCGCGACCAATAGCATCTACAATTACAGGGGTTTTTTGTGGGTTAAATCGCGTAACTATATAAATGTGTCGTTAAACCCGCCACCACCCGACACAGCCAACTTAGTAAGATTTGTCACGTAAAGAGAACGTGGCCCATTCGTCACTGGTACAGCACACCGCTGTGTTGGAGAGCAAAGCCACATTTACAACCGACGAAACTAACTTTTACGCGATCTAACCCAAACAAATCCTGTATTCATGTTGCATGCACGATGCTGCTACACATTCAAGCAATATTCAGGCTCGGCTTAGCTTCCCTGATCTGACGAGGCCTCATTCTGGGCTCATCGTCACACAGCCGTCACCCTGCCACGGCTAAACAAGCGATAATAGCACCCCCACCACATCCTAGAACACAGCCTGAAGACGATTATCCCACAATGTGGTTGAGCGGTGGTGCAGTGGTTAGCGCGCTACGCTGCGCTGTGAACCTGGCGACCCGAGTTCGATTCCCGCTCACGGCCAACACCCAGTGACGATTATCGGGGCCTCCCCTAGGTCGACTCAGCCTCAAATGAGTACCAGGTGCGATGTGTAAACAGCGTCACTAGGGAGACAAAGGCGGCCGGGCGTGGTGTTGGCCACCCACCCCCTCGTGTGCCGTGCCGGCCTTCATAGGTGCTCGCTAACAGCACTTGCCCCAACAGTCTGTGAAGGCTACACGGGGGATCTTTGTCTTGCCGAGGTCACATGGCTCCTTACCTCCCGTCCTGCCATGGCTCCCCCGTGAGTCGGACAACGTGCGCGGTAAGGGGCCGCGACCATTTGCCGACACGACTGTACCGGAGGTTCACATTGGAGACCGCCCCCGCCCCGCCTCAGCTAAGGTACCGCGGCGATTTTGCAATTGAAAAGAGTAAGAGAAGCAAAGATTTTAGTAGTCTTTGGTTTTCTTGGTTGTTTCGGTAAAGTCACGTACTGTAGAAGGGAATAATAAAAATAAAACAATAAAATATTGTTTTATTTATTTTACTTCCCTTCTTTCGGTAAAGTCACGTAGAAGGGAATAATAAAAGCAATAAAATATTGTTTTATTTGCATTACTTTATTATTTCCCTTCTACGTGACTTCACCGAAAGAACCAAGAATATGAATCGCTGCAGTCACGAAAGCTTTAAATCGAAATTTAGTCTTTAGTTCTTTCGATAAAGTAACGTAACGTCGTGACATATATATTTTTGCTTTATTTTATTTTTTTACCTACGTGACTTTACCGAAATAACTAAAGAGAATGGATTCCTGCAGTCACGAAAGATTAAAATCAAGAAAGATTTTCATCTTTTGTGGGGGGTTTTTTAATGGGCGAAAAATAGCCGAGATTGCACGTAAACTGGGACTAATTAGGCTTGAATTATTGTATGGAACTTTCTATCCCCCCTCACCACCCGACAGGAATGGGAAAATATTTTCTGGAGCTCAGACCGAGACAGCTCCTTCGCTGAATAAGTGAATATTCGCCACTAATAACCGTAAATATTATTGTGTAAGACCGTCAAGATTTTTTTTATAAACATCTTCAAAATAAGAATAAAATACACAATAATTAACGGAAAAAACTAAATAATTAAACTGAGAGTTCATTGAGATGGCAATCTTTTTCATGCGAGATCTGAGATTTCAGATCCAAATGTACGGCGCAAAGCGTGTCAACAATGAACGCCATCAATGTCACGGCCACCATCATCCACACACCATCATTACAATCCACACAACAACAACAACCGCCATTCGCCACAAAGTGACGGTGACGTCACAAACGGCGCTTGTGCCAGGCTAGGTGCACGTTAAAGGCCACGTGAAGTGTCGAACGCCCGCTGGCAGGAGGTTACGGGAGCAGACTCAGGTGGTGTCATGGGTCGACTGACTGAGATGACTGGCCGATGCACCACCTGTGCCTTCCTACCGTGATAACTTAACCACACATCACCACCACCATTACTATAATTCACACACAACTACCATATCAACAAAGATCCCCCATGTAACCTTCAAAGACTGTTAGGGCAAGTGTTGTTAGCGAGCACCTAAGAAGGCCGGAACGGCACACGAGGGAGTGGGGTGGCCAGGACCACGCCCGGCCGCCTTTGTCTCCCTAGTAACAATGTGTTTACATATCGCACCAGATACTCATTTGAGGCTGAGTCGACCTACGGGAGGCCACCACCATCACTACAACCCACACACAACCAACATCGCGCATCATTATCGACATCATTATCACCACCACACGCGGCACCATTTCCACCAACATCACATCATTGTCCCCATCGCTCACCACCACATCACACCATCACACGCGCCTTCACTCACACCATTATCTTCCATCTCCTCTGCTTGTTTCTGCCAGTGAGCGGTCATATCCTGTGCCCGTTTCTGATTTCCTTCCTGTGCTCCTTCAACTTCGCCTGCATCCTCTCCCGTGCATCCCTATTGTCCTTAATCACCACCATCACCATCACTCACCATTACCACCACCAACCTCATTAATCACACCAATATCATCACTACTTTCCACACACACACACCGTAACCACCATCACCACTAACCACACACCCACCCACCACCACCATCATCATGCTCCTTACATCACTGCCATGGCCACATCCATCGCCTGCAGCCACGCAGACACCATCACCACCACACTTTTGTGCCCGCGTGCCTGGGACACGTTCCAGCCACGCGAGAGCAATCATTCATGTCGATGCCATTTTATCTTTGACGCCACACGTGCGACCACGGAGGTCCGTTTTGCCATGGCCACACATTTCTCTTTGTCCCCTCCATTATCTCTGTCATTTAATAGCCATTGATTTTACGCCCAGGTCGCCTCGGTTGGCCTTTGTCTGCTGTGAATGGCGAGGCGGCTTCTGTTGTCCACTTGAGCGTGTAAGCAGACACTGCTCTGACAATGCTGTCTTGCGTTGTGTTTTTTTGTCCTTAAATTTATATAAAATTTCAACTTTATTCAGAAGTCAAAGTGTCTCTCTGTTTAAACGAGGATATGCAGTTGTATTTTTTAAAATGTATTTCTGATATTTTACTTCCTAATTTTATTCTGGCATGTCTTGAGACGGAGACTCCGTTTTGGATCTCTCACAGGACAGTTACAACCCCCCTTCGTGATAGATAGTAAAAACCGCCCGCAGAAGTAGACAACACAGAGTTACCCCAAAGATACCTTAAGTGACCTGTGGTCCACACGGCAAGAGGGCAGCACCTCCCCACCCGTTCTGCCACCACCTCCCCACCCGTTCTGCCACCGAGATTATGTATGTTCGTCGCATAACAGTGACGTTGGTCATTTTTAATTCTTGGAGATATAATTTTGCCAAATTAAGAGCTAAACAAATACGATTTAAACAATAATCAGTTTGCTTAAAGGCTGACGGATGAAAGTCTTATGTCATTCTACGTGGCGAGGCAGAGGAGGTGGCCACGAGATGGCAGCAAAGCAGTGTGTTCTGTTCACAAACAACACATTTCACTTGGATCTACATACGTGAATTGAATCCATCTGTGTGGCCCTCTGAGCGCTATCCCCTCGCACGCTTGTTTTCTCCAGGTGCTCTCTCATACGAAGCCAAATAGTCACACGTGGAATTGGCCAAACAGCGAAATGCAGAAGCCCGCTAAAAAATGGGTCCTGGGGCTCATTTCGGCTTTCCTGTATACAGGGCAAGATTTGTTATTGTTGCTCGGAGGTGAAGCGGTGGTGGGCAGTGGTTAGCGCACCGCACTATAATGATGGCCAACTCAGTTAGATTCCAGGCCACGGCTAACGTTAATGAGTGGCAGATAATATCTGAACCAGGCACCGGCCCCTGAACTTTCACCGTGGGCGAGGTATGGCCAAGCAACTCTCGGAGTGGGGGAGCAGGCCTCCATCCAGCAGTGGAGTGACAACAAGGGATGTAAATGTACATTCAAAACACCTCTACTCCGAAGCCTTCATTCACGTCGTTGCTGTGGCGTCCTGTCTGGGGACGAGGCGCCACGCGTTTCTTTTGGCGACAAAACGATTCCACTTCAATCGCACAACCAGACCCTTGAAACAGAAGAGGTGTGGGTGGGGTGGTGCGTCTTATAATCCGGAGAATACGACGGTAGCTCAAGAAAGCAGAAACACTCCGCACATTCGACCTTAGAAGAAGAAAACGATGTATACAGTGATAGGTGACGTTCTGCGCTATGACCCCATCTGTGCTATGAAGGGCCATTGCCCAAAACGTCGCCTTTTTAAATTAAGGCCACATTGTTATTGACGAATGCCTTGAGTTTGTTTTTTTGTTCCTGTGCACCTTTGCCGACGCTGCAAGAAGAAGCAGCTTGACCAAATAATTCGCTTAAGAAAACAAAGTTATTACAAAGCCTGCAGCAGTTGCTCAAGAAGCATGCCTTGCGTGTGAGTTGGGTTACTTATCCTGTCGTTTTAAATTACCGTATGTTCCGTATTATAATAGGAACTTTTACCCCCCAATGCTTTTCAAATAAAAAGTTTGGGGTGCGTCTTATCCAGTATGTGTGTGTGTAATCAGCTTTCCCAGCAACCCGGGTTCGAATACCGCTCACGGCCAACACCAGTGATCTGTGACCCATGCTGGGCCTACCTTAGGTCAACTCAGCCTTAAATGAGTACCTGATCCGGTGTGTAAAAATACTACAACTGGGGAGACAAAGGTGGCCGGATGTTGTGCTGGTCACATCCGGTCATCTCATGGCCCGTGCCAGCCTTAATAGGTGCTCGCTAATGGCACTCGCTTCAATAGTGTGTCAAAGGTTATACGTGGGGGCGGTCTTTGCCTTTGTGTACTTTGATTGACACCGGGCACAAGTTTTTGGGGCGTCCACTTTCTGAAGAATACGGTAAATCCATTCCATTAATGGGTCTATATAGGTGCGTGGGTCGGGTGCTGTACGTGAAAGTGCATTCCATTGTCGTGATGTGTGGGGGGGGGGTTAGTCTGAAATCACGCGAGCGAGACTAAGGACCTCATGCTTGCCTCCCATTCATATTCACACCTCGCCAAATCCACAAAGCAAGATGGTACATGCCGGGACGTGATGGTACATGCTTGGGTATTATGTTTTTTTGTTGTGACGTGATAGTATGGGTCTATACATGATGGGTATCTTTCGAGACAAGATAGTATATGACGAGACACGATGGTCCTTGCAAATATATGGCGGCTTATGTGAAGGTATGTATCACATGAACAACAGGCATCAGAATGCACGTGAGACGGAGAGTCAGACGAGGAGGCACGCTTTCGTCAGAGTTATTCACAGCAGAAT
>CM025611.2:5460489-5471234 GCA_014621495.2 Entosphenus tridentatus
CATGTGTCCGTGCATATACGTGTATGTGTGTGTGTGTGTGCATGTCCGTGCGTGTGCATGTGTCCGTGCATATACGTGTGTGTGTGTGAGTGCGTGTCCGTGCGTGTGCATGTGTCCGTGCATATACGTGTGTGTGTGTGTGTGTCCGTGCGTGTGCATGTGTCCGTGCATATACGTGTGTGTGTGTACGTGCGTGTCCGTGCGTATGCATGTGTCCGTGCATATACGTGTGTGTGTGTGTGTGTGCGTGCGTGTCCGTGCGTTTGCATGTGTCCGTGCATATACGTGTGTGTGTGTGTGCGTGTCCGTGCGTGCGCTCGTCCACCCGCCCACAGCGGACCTCAACTGCATCGCTGGCGCCACGTCTCGGAACGGCGCCTTCATCTGGGACATCAAGAAGGGCAAGATCATCACGCGCTTCAACGAGGTCTCGTGCTCCGCACTCGCTTATCGCTCTCTCATTCACTCTCGCTCTCTCGCTTACTCTTTCTCGCTCTCTCATTCACTCTATCGCTCACTCTCTCGCTCTCTCACTCGCCCTCTCACTCACTCTCGCTCTCTCACTCACTCTCTCGCTCTCACTCACTCTCTCATTCACTCTCTCGCTCACTCTCTCGCTCTCTCACTCACTCTCTCGCTCTCTCACTCACTTTCTCATTCACTCTATCGCTCACTTTCTCGCTCTCTCACTCACTCTCTCGCTCACTCACTCGCTCTCTCGCTCACTCTCTCGCTCTCTCACTCACTCTCTCGCTCACTCTCTCGCTCTCTCACTCTCTCGCTCTCTCACTCACCCTCTCGCTCTCTCACTCACTCTCTCTCGCTCTCTCACTCACTCTCTCACTCACTCACTCACTCTCTCACTCACTCTCGCTCTCTCACTCACTCACTCTCTCGCTATCTCACTCACTCTCTCACTCACTCTCGCCCTCTCACTCGCTCTCTCACTCTCTCACTCACTCTCTTACTCACTCTCGCTCTCTCACTCACTCACTCTCTCGCTCTCTCACTCACTCTCTCACTCACTCTCGCTCACTCTCTCCCACCCTCGCTCTCTCCCGCCCTGCAAACGTCGCCGCAGTTTTGTCGTCGGCAGCTGAGAATGACGACGCAATCCAATGGGGACCGCCTGAGTGAGGCTCTCCTGGGCATCATTGTCAACATAATGATCATTGTCGTCGTCAGCGTCTGTAAAACGCCACTCCTGCTTTGAAATGGAATTCGCCAAACAATGAGGATGAATAAGGGTCATCCTCATTATTATTTAACGCTGTGATGCTTTTCAAAATATAATTATTTAATGGAGGAGGGGCCCGGAGGGGTGGAGTGACGGTGGAGTGGTTAGCGGCGCTGTAATATGAACCCAGCGGCAGAGTGATTTCTACACCAGTTCTGCCGGCCTCTTCACCAACCCCGCACTGACTTGTGAAGTGTCAGTCAAACGACCCCCACGGCACCGGTGTGGAGAGACCTTCATCCAGCAGTGGATCGACAAAGGGGCGGTACCGCCGTGGCTGCCGTGGTGGTGTGCTCGCCCTTCGCCTGTCGGCTGATTCGCGCCGTCGTGTGGACCGTGGATCGGCATCGCCGGCCCCCTTCCGCTACGGGGGGCGCTCACGCGGCCTCGTCGGCAGAGGATTCGCGGTTCGATCCCGGCGCCCGCCCCGGTTAACACCTGCGGCGCGAATCGACCGGAATCGTACTCTGTGCCGTCCGCTTCGCGCACAGTGGTGGCGTCACGGGTCCAAATTCTTCCGAATTATGCCGTGAATTACCGAATTGGGATTACACAGCAGAATCAAATCATCTCTCTCCTCCCCCCCCCCCCCCTACGGGCAGACTAACGCCGTGCTGGGTCGCATTGTACCTTAGCTGCCAATGTGGGTCGTTCTATTAAATGTTTGACGCGAGCTGGGATGTGAGCCGCTTATCCGCGGCGTGTACAAGCGATCTGAGACGGCCTGGCGCTGTATCGGCAACTAAATCGTCGCCGTTGTTATTCTGATAGTTTCCGTCCGCGTGTCCCCCGCCCCCCACCGTTTGCCGCTCAGCACGGCAAAAACGGCATCTTCTGCATCGCGTGGAGCCACAAGGACTCGAAGAGGATTGCCACATGCAGCGCCGATGGATACTGGTGAGCGAAGTGGAACCTACACTCTAGGCCGGATTAATATCAATAAATATATTTTTTAATCTATCGTGTCTTTCATGCAAAGCTGCGGTGCTGTAGAAGATGACAGCGGGAAAATGAAATAACGAAAAAAAATAGCACACCCAAAGCGAGGTCAACGTGATTAAAGGGCTGGCTCCTGCCGCTCGCCCGACCCCGTTTGTCTTCTCAAAGCAAACGATGCCTCATTACTTTTCAGCGCCCCCCCCCCCCCGTCCCAGCTACGACCAGTCCTATTCCAACCGCTCCATATCAATCCCTCTTGTTCCACTGCCATCAAAACTACACCACCGCCACTTACAATAACCCATTCATTCATTTCAAGGCGTTATCATCCTTTGCACAATTTTCAAATTGCTGTAAAAGCGCCTGGGTAAAGGCGCTGTATAAATCTCGATAGGACAAGATGAATGCAGACTGAAATATTGGACTGGACTTTAAATTGGCAAATATGCGATCCACTCCGTGGGAGCTGCACCTGCTGTCTTCCATTGAATTTTAGGCTGAATGAGCAGCTCCATACTGGATGTGTTATAGTTTACGGAGGGGAGGGTCCTCTTCGTAAATTCATTTCCGCCCTCCCCCCCCACCACCTTGACTGTTTCACAGTCGCCCACGCGCAACGCCAAATGCTCCGCTGTTATTGTTCACCTTGGTCACTTCAATTCTAGGTTTTTTAACGTGATGTCACGAATCACAAAGCCAAATCGAAGTTAAAACGCACAAAACGATTTGAATTTCGGGACGTAATAGGTGGCAATGCACACAGTTGATGCGAGCGATGGCTTTCGTTTATAATATATATATCAACGTGTCACCGGCCATTTGTTGAGTGGTTACATGTGTGAAGAAATCCGGACGACGCGGAGAAAACCTGCGCATGCTAGGGGTCAACACTCAATCCCATACAGATGGAACAGATCGAGTCCACATGTTTCTCTACCGCATTCTCCTGGCAAGCCAGGCTACGGCACCTCCTCGATCGTGTGATCCACCAACCCTCGCCTCCACGGCGCTGGATTACAGGCGTGCCCCACTACAGGCCGGCTATCTTGTGAATTGTTGCACCTGGATCATGACAATTCATCCAAGTGTAGTGGCATAGAATAAGTCGTGTAGCAGCATAGCGCCGGCTGCTGGCGGAGAAGGGGATCTGCGGCTCACAGCAGCCCTGACGTCAGCAGACCACGTGATACACCAGAGGGGATATCTGGGGGAAAGGTTACAGAAGGGGCACGTGGGGGAGGCCCCGGGAACCCACTGGTAGGTTCTAGAGAGGGGCGTGGCCGGGGCGGAGCGAGGCCACGCTGGGAGCATAAAAGGGGGCCCTGAGTGAGAGCTCGGGGCTGTCGTATGGAGTGGGATCCCCGTCGTGCTGTTGAAGATCGTCGCCATCATCGCTGTCGTCTCGACGCCATCGTCACTGTCGTCTTCACTCGACATTGCGCTGCTAGACGGTAGTTGGCTGTCTCAGTTCAGCGCCGTCAGTGTTAGACGGCTCGTGTTGTGTATAGGCTAGCAACCGATGTAGAGTTGTGTATAAGCGAGCGACAGAAGATGGTGTACCAGCGTAAGCTGTGTGTTGTGCCCAGGGTGCTCGTTAAATAAAAAAAGTGCCTCCAACTATTAACATCTCCGAGTTAGTCACTACATAAGCACAAGGAGTTGGAATCTTTACATGCCAAGTTACCATGTCTCCCTTACAATTAAAATCTTCCATCATCTGCTGGGGTACACATATACATTGTATTCTTCAAATGAACAACGAAACATTTTAGATTAGATAATAATAAAAAATTACGCGGTATTTTTGAATGGAACGAGCTGTTGTTAGTGAACGTTTGTTTTCCATTTTTGCCAAATCATTTTTGTTGTTGTTGCTGCTGTTGCTGCTGTTGCTGAATCAAATGGCGTCCACCCCGCCCAGCATCATCCGCACGGTGGACGGGAAGGTTCTGCACCGCTACCGCCACCCGGCCGCCGTCTTCGGCTGCGACTGGAGCCAGAACAACAAGTGAGATGGAGGGAGGCCGCATCGCCAAGGGGGAGGGCGAGGAGACGCGACGAGTGAAATGTGGAAAGCATGCGACTTAAATTGTAAACTAAACTACTTTTTATTTTACCAGGTAAGGCTCCCACTGAGCTACGTAGCTCTTTTACAGAAGCGACCAGGCTACAAATGACAGCTCAGCGAAGTGGCTTATCACGTGGAAATTTATAGCAGCCAAATGCTCTAAATGCATGTTCATTCTAAACGCGGAGGGAAAAACCGGAGGACTTGGAGAAAAATCCACACGACCACGAGGAGAACGTGAAAACTCTACATATACAGGCATGGGGGGTCGGGATCGAACCCACGACCTCCTGCATACCCGGAGAGGGAGTTAACATCTCGCCCCTGCGGCGTCCCAACTTATGAAGAAACACATTTGAAAACTGGAAGGGCCTCGAACCTATGCCACAGAGAGTGGGTGGTTACCGTGTTCTCCGGATTATAAGACGCTCCGCAGAGTAAGATGGCACCCCAAACTTGTGGCCAGCGTCGATATAGTTACACAAATGTGGTCACTCACACCCACCGATTGGATTATAAGATGATATTTGGCGTGTTGGGCAGAGTTATACAAATCTTAAACATTTGTATCTTAAAGATTTGCACATCTGAAACAGAATAATTCAAGCTTGGAATGTCTTCGGCCTGTGAGAATTAGTTAGGCCTAGGCCTACGTTCACAAGATGACATCTGTGTTGTTTTGGGGGGGGCAGCGGGAGGGGTTGGGGCTACATCTTCCTGGCAGTGGCTCTAAACGCTCGCTCGGTCGCTCCGCAGGGACATGATCGCGACGGGCTGCGAGGACCGCAGCGTGCGCGTCTACTACCTGGCCACGAGCTCCGAGCAGCCGCTCAAGGTGTTCACGGGCCACACGGCCAAGGTGTTCCACGTGCGCTGGTCGCCGCTGCGAGAGGGCATCCTGTGCAGTGGCTCCGACGACGGGTGAGTGAAGCCGTCCCCCCCAGTTTGGCTGGGACGGTTCTCATCGAGGCCTCCCGCACTCGCGTGTGTGTGTGTTGTGCATGCGCGTGGACACACGCGCACGCATGCACGTGCGTTAACACCCGCGAATTGCCCCGCGTGTGTGCGTGTGTGTGCAGCACGGTGCGCATCTGGGACTACACGCAGGACGCGTGCATCAGCGTGCTGGCGGGGCACCAGGCGCCCGTGCGAGGCCTCATGTGGAGCCCCGAGGTGCCGTACCTGCTGGCGTCGGGCAGCTGGGACTACTCGATCCGCGTGTGGGACACGCGCGACAGCACCTGCCTCGACACCGTGGCCGACCACGGCGCCGATGTCTACGGTGAGGGGACCGGCGCTGTCATAAACCGCCGCTACCACCACCGCCGTGATCATCGCCGTCATAACACCGGTGACGATTGTCTGAATTGATGCCGGGCCTCCCCAAGGTTGACTCGGCTTCAAAACGAGTACCTGGTGCGGTGTGTAAAATCATCGCCGCTGGGGAGACAAAGGCGGCCGGGCGTTGTGGTGGCCAACCACCCCCTCGTGTGCCGTGCCGGCCTTCATAGGTGCTCGCTAACAACGCTCGCCCCAACAAACAGCCTGTTCAGGCTATAGGGGGGATCTTTGTCTTTGTGTTTTAGCTCACACGTGTTTGTGTCCATGTGAATGCAGGCCTCACGTGCCACCCGAGCCGGCCGTTCACCATGGCCTCGTGCTCGCGCGACTCCACCGTGCGCCTCTGGTCGCTGGCACCGCTCGTGTCGCCGCTCATGATCAGCATCCTCGCCGAGAGGCCCTGGGACGAGATCATCGGCAACACCGGTGAGTGTGCCACCCCCCTCTAGCCATCTATGTGTGTGTGTGTGTCAGCCCCTCTAGCCATCTATGTGTGTGTGTGTGTGTCAGCCCCTCTAGCCATCTATGTGTGTGTGCCACCCTCTTCACATTTCTGCCACCCCCTCTAGTCTTGTGTGTGCCTACCCCTCACGTCCGTTGTGTGTTTGTGTCTCGGCCCCATCAGTCGTGTTGCTCGCCCCTGTGTTCACGTGCTGTTACACCCCCTCTAGGCACGTGCGCCACCCCCTCTCGCTATGCGTGTGCCACCGCCCCCTCAAGCCACGTGTGTGATGCCGCACCCTCTAGTTATTTGTGCGCATGTGCCGCCCTTCCAGCCGCGTGCGTGCCGCCCCCTTCCGACATTATAACGCTGCCCCCCTTAACTCGGCCATCCTCGCTATAAGTGCCGCCTCCTTCAACCCCCGAATGCCGCCACCCCAGAGGTCGCAAACGGGTTTTGATTCCTTACCCGTACCCGTACCCGGCCGCACCAGGGTCGCAAACGGGTACCCGTACCCGTACCCTACCCGATACCCGGCTACCTGTACCCGGCCGGGTATCGGGTAGGGTACGGGTATCAGGTACCCAATTGCGACCTCTGGGATGAAGCCATGTTGCAGGCGTGGGTGGGTTGATTCTAGGAACTTGAATTGTGAGAAGAGACATGACGTTGGGAAATGAGTGACAAACGGTGACTCACCATTTCGATTTAAAGCTTTCGTGACTGCAGGGATTCATCTTCTTGGTTCGTTCGGTAAAGTCACGTAGAAGGGACTTTACCGAAAGAACCAAGAAGGTGACTCACCAGTGACTCATGGCCTACCCGTACCCGTACCCGGCCGCACCAGGGTCGCAAACGGGTACCCGTGCCCTTACCCGGCCGGGTACGGGTAGCCGGGTATCGGGTAGGGTACGGGTATCGGGTACCCGGTTGCGACCTCTGCGCCACCCCCCTCCTCCCTCCACGAGCGCTGCGCCCAGCTGTGCTAAGTGCTGCTCCCCCTGGGCGCACGAGCGCTGCCCGTGCGCCCGCCGCTGACCGCTGCCGATGCCCCGTGCCGCATCGCCGTGCTGCTCCCCAGAGCGGGTGATGTCCCCCGGCGCCCCCCCGCTGCTGTGCGGCAAAGCCTCCAAGGACATCAGGCAGGAGGTGGAGAAGCTGGGGGGTGACGCGCACGCCAAGAAGCTGCGCTGGTTCTCCGAGTTCTTCTCCGTGAGTTGCCCCCACGGCACCGGCGTGTGTCTGTGTGTCTTTGTGTGTCCGTCCTGTGGGGAGCGGTCGTGTAGTGGTTAGGACGCTCGCGCTACGAACCCGGCGACCCGAGATTGATTCCCGCTCACGGCCAACACCGGTGATGAATATCTAAATTGGTCCTGGGCCTCCCCTAGGTCGACTCGGCCTCAAATAAGTAACTGGTGCAATGTGTATTGCCACTGGGGAGACAAAGGCGGACAGGTGTAGTTCTGGCCACCCCCACTTCCTCGTGTGCCATGCCGGCCTTCATAGGTGCTCGCTTACAGCACTTTCCACCACAATCTATAAGGCTATATTCGGAGGATTTTTTTGTCTGTGGGTACATGTCTGTGGGTACCCATGCATACCCGCACCTGTTTGTGTGTACCTATCCACGTGTACCTGTGTGTACCTTTGCATACCTACCTGTCCACGCATACCAGCTCGTACCTACCCGTGGGCAGTAGCATGGCCCGCGCCGTCCGCTTAACAGTGGACGTTGAAAGATCCCCAGACGGAATTCGCAGAAGTTGGCGCTGTCGCGTGCCGGCGTCAGGTCCCACATTCGCCAAATTCGAAGGTCACACAACCGCCGATCATCATCGCCCCGCAACGGGCAGACCAGCACTCGTCTGCCTCTTTATTTTCTCTCGCTATCTCCCTCTCTCTCTCGAGCCTGTCGCCCCGGTTCAACGAAGCGTGCCCGACACCTGGACGGGAACGTTGTTGTTGTTGTGCGCGCTGCGACGCAGCCGCCGGGCGGCAGCAGGAACCTCTGGGACCTGGTGGCCGTGCTCCGTGGCCAGGATGACGGCACGCTGCCCCCCGACTACGCCAAGGGCATCATGCACATGCGGCACCTCGTCAAGTACAAGACGGTACCCTCGTCGCCACCCCCTCCGCTTCGTGTCGCTTGCCCCCCCCCCCCCCCCCCCCGCCCCCCCCTCCTCGTGTGACCAAACCGCGCCACGGCCACGTTGGGCCGGGCTGGTCTCGGGAGTAAACCCACGACGTCATTTACAATTCGAGCACGCGACGTTTTCGCTGGTGATTGCAGCCACCAGCTTTGTCCGGCGATTTGCCAGGATTGCGAAGAAGTCTTCACGTTTATATTTACGCGATCTAACCCAAAACACAAAAAGTTTATAACGGATAGCGTTGGTCGCGAAAGCAGACTTCGTGTTAACCTGCACTCGCGAGTCGGCCAGGTCATTGTTTTTTTTGCGCACTGCGCAAGCCGAGACAGAATCAGAATCTTTATTCAGACTGGAGGAGGAATCCGATGAGCTACGAAGCTTTTTCATTTCACAGATGTACGGGAGGGACGAATCAGATAGTTACAACAACAAACACTACAAAAGACACACGATCGGAGTGAAAAGTATAGGAAGGGTAAGCGTGTCACGATAAATAAATAAATGCGATATACAAGTTGCATAAGTACATACATTGCTGCCGATTTTTCAACACTAAGTGCAAGCTTGAGCAAGGCAGAAAAACAAGTCCCAGATCACACCAAGACAACACGCAGTCCCTCAATAACATTCACATTGACGCCGAGTCATAAATGCGTGTGGGTGACGGACGGTGCCGTAGCGGTGTGTCCGCACGGTCTCACACCGACCGAAGCCACGTGCAGAGAAAGTGTCATCAGCTGCCGCTTGGCCCCAAGCCGGATTCAGATGTCTCCTTGCGAGGCCAGCGTGCCACGCTTTGGTTCCAGCAAATAGGCAGTGGAAAAAAACACCCGTACCGTGAGGGTACCACGCTGGAGTGACTCAGATGTGTCACCCCCCCCAATCCCCTACTTACGCCGTCCCTCTTTCTGTGCAGACCTCTATTCCCCCCTCCTTCCTATTCTTCGCCTACTTCCTGTGACGCCCCGTACTATTCTTCCCCCGCTTCCTGTTTTTACACACTTCCTTAATATGCCGATCCCCCGTAATGTGCCGACCCCCTTCCTTGTGCCACCCTCCTCCTGTGCTGCCCTCCCTCATGCTCACTCTTCCCGTTGTTCTTCTCCACTTCCCTCCCCTCCCCTCGTCCGTCCCTCGCGTGCAGTCGGAGGCGCAGGAGCTGACCACGGTGAAGATGTCTAAGTTCGGCGGGGGGATCGGGGCGCCCAGCAAGGACGAGCGCCTGCAGGAGGCAGCGCAGATTCACCTGCGCCTGGGCCAGATCCAGCGCTACTGCGAGCTCATGGTGGAGCTGGGAGAGGTGCGGCGCGAGGGATGCGCATTCACGCGCGTGCGCACGTGCGCACTCGTCCGACCCTCCTGTCAAACGGCTGGATGAAGGGTTCTGTAAACTATAAAGCAAATTTTTTTATTTTACCGGGTAAGGCCCCACTGAGCTATACAGCTGTTTTTTTCAGACGCGACCTGGCCACAAATGATAGCTCAACGAAGTGATTTGTCATTGTGTGAACATTTATAGCAGCCAAACACTCTTAAACCCACGTTGATTACAAATGTGCAGGGGAAAACCGGAGGACCTGGAGAAAAATCCACGCGGCCACGGGGAGAAAATGCAAACTCCAAACATACATGTGCCAGGGTCGGTATTGGAGCCTGGACTTGTTGTATACACGGCGAAGGAGTTAACATCTCACCACCGTGATGCCCCTTGGGTTGCCTGACCGCACGTCACCACGCTGGTCAGTGCCGGCTGGCATAGGCGGGAAGCATAGTTGTGGGAGCATGGTATAGTCCAACGATTGGCTTTCCCGCACTCAAACGTCAAAGTGATTTCCTCCTCAATTTGTGTTGAGGCATTGGTACTTATCTCATATTTACAGCCCTGAGCCAGTGGTGGGAATTCCACATTCCATAGGACATCTACTGGTACTCGTTTTATCAGAGAGCTGATGGGCTGAGTCAACTCACGACCCGGATTTTAACTCGCAACTTTCTGAGCGTGAGCCACTCACTCGACTGCTGATTCACGTGGCTGACCAGATCTCGGCGAGGCCTTCATCCTGCCAGCAGTGGTTTGGTCAAGGCTGAAGATGACGACGACGGTGAATGTTTACGTGCTGCGTTGTTTGCGTTCCTACAGTGGGACAAGGCCCTCTCGGTGGCTCCCGGAGTCTCCATGTCGTACTGGAAGAAGCTTATGCAGAGGTGCGTGCGCAGACAGATGTCCCTGCGTGTGTGCGCGCGTCAGTGAATGCATGGGACCCCAGCGGTACAGCCATTTCGGTCAGTGAACCCGCAACACCTGAGTCTGTGTCGTGACCTCCTGTCTGCCTGCGAGCGAGCCTTCCACGCTTCACGTGACCTGCAGTGCACCTAGTCTGGCACAAGCACTCCGGTGACGTCACCGCTGCTTTGTGGCGAATGGCGACTGCTGTTGTTATGGTGGTGGTGAAGTGGTTAGTGCACTGCGCGATATATCCCTCCTCTCCCCCACCCCCCCCCCCGGGGGGTCGGGGGGGGCGGGGGGGCCCGCCGCCGCGGGGGCGGCGGGGGGGGGGGGGGGGGGGG
>CM025611.2:5476559-5524117 GCA_014621495.2 Entosphenus tridentatus
GGCTACAGGACAGGGGGTGGGGCTACAGGACAGGGGGTGGGGCTACAAATGAATTCTAACTCCGCGTGAACACTTCAGTCGGGGACGGCAATTTTTGCGCGAATACGTCCAGGTGATGCTACACACCTGTTACGCGTCTCCCGCCGCGCGCCTCTCCCTCCCGTTCCGTGGAGCAGAGCGGATGAGCCGCGAGGGCTGGACGCTCGAGGAGGTGCTGCCGCTGCTGAAGCTGCTCGGCTCCATCCAGACGGACCGCCTCATGCTGCACCGCTGCAGCGAGTGAGTCACGTCAGGTGGCCGCCCGAGCCTGACCTCTTTGACCCCGCCTCACCTCTCTCCCCCTGCCCCCGCCGCCCCACGCCCCACGCCCACAGACGCTTGGGATCATCCAAGGACTTGCAGAGACACGCAGGGACAGCAGTTGGACATTCAGGGAACACATGGGAACAAACGAGGGTGCTCAGAAAAGTGTGAAGATACAACGGAGACTTGTCGGGAGGCACCAGGAGTTGGGTGGGAAGGACTCCGTCGCTAGAACGTGGTTGAGGTTCACGGCAGAGTAGCATCCAAAGGGGAGAACCCAGCCACGGGAACATCCACCACCGAGACCGGATGGAGTGTTTCATCATCGCAGGGCCATCACCACCCCCCCCCATACCAACCACCTGCCTACCCAGATCCATGTATCCACCGACCTGGCATACTGGGTGGGCAATGGGGGATGATCACCCCACCTCCATCCCCACCTCTCTCTCGTCCCATATTGAGGAAATTGCAATTTATTGATATCTAGCAGAGAATATACATAGATTTTTTTATTAACATTGCGCCATAATTAAAAAGCTTGACATTTCAGGGCCCCCCCCACCCTCCGTCTCTGCCGAGGTGAGTGGCCAACTCCCCCCGTCGCCCCCGGTAAGATGGCCGTCTCGGTGAGGGCCGTCTACCATCTCGGTGGGAATCCTGTGGCACGGCAGGTCAGCTTTTCACTGCGCAGGTCTTCCCTGCCATGATCCAGAAGGGAGAGAATTGGCATTGAATGAAAGCTCCGATGCTGGACAAAGGGAAGGAACCATGGTGGAGGTTTGTGTGGCCAACTCCATTAACGAGCGCTTATACATGTGTAGAAGCAAACCAGAATACGGGGAGGAACCCCACTTGTGAGGGGAATAACACTCAATCCCTACAGAGATGTAAATTAAACCCACTTGCAATACTGCCATACCTTGGCAATCCAGGAGACGGCGACCTTGGGTTGGGAGGGAGTTTTACAAACGTGTGATCTGCCAAGCCTTGACTCCACAGTGCGAGGTTTGAGGCGTCCGCACGACCAACGCCTGGATCGCCCTGTAATTCTGTTACTTTCGACTCACCAAAATTCCCCTCGCACGGAAATTCCCCACGGTGTTCAAAAAGACTTCCGATCTCCAACCCCCATCACTCGCTAACCTTTTGACCTCTCTCTTTCTCCCTCCGTACCTCCGTCCCACGCCGACATCTTCCCAACCCGTGCCACCGTGGTGACCTGCGACCCTTCTTCTCGGCCTAGCATGCGTAACGAGCTGCTGATCCTGTGCGGCTACGCGGGAGCGCTCTGGGCGATGCGCCGGGGCTACTGGCCCGTCGTGCCGGCGCTCTACGAGTACACGAGCCAGCTGCTGCGGCGCCGCGACGTCTCCGTGCCGCTCCACGTGGACGAGCTGGCGCGCGAGCTCGACGCGTGGCGCCATGCCGGCTCTTCCGGCACCACCTCGGCCGCAGCCACCCCAGCTGCCGCCGCCGCCTCCACCACCACCGCCGCACACGACTCGGCTAGGTATCAATAGTCCAGCGGTTAGAGACGGTCATTCTACTGTGGGCCCTGCAGCAGGCTCGAGAACAAAACACCTAGGCCTAAGCATTACCTTACGAGGTGTTTTTGTTCCCGAGCCTGTTGCAGAGGAGGTTCTAGAAACTTCCCCGTGTGAGGTGGACCCTCCCGACATGTCTTCCCTCTTTAAATGTGGACCTACTTTAATAATAATTATACTAAATAAAAATATGATAAGCGTTTTATCATGAAAATAAAAATGTCTATGGTTTCAAAGGAAATGTTGGGGGGTGGGAGGTGATTGCTCTTATGGCCCCACCCAACCTTGGATCCCCCACTGCCACCTGCCACATCTCCGTACAGCAGGGGTCTTCTAGCCGAATGATTCTTGACTCAGTTTCAAGCGAAATATCCCATGAAGTCGCTAATTTTGGATGTGGAAATTGCTCGATAAACGCTTCTGTCTGGCTATATCGAGACGTGGAGGGCCTTTGCGACAGAAATTTGGCCAGATAATTTACGTGACCTCACTAAAAAAAAAACATTATGGAAAGTCAGTGCCATTGTTTCTGGGTGCCCTACAGAAATGCGCACTTGTTGTAGGCTGTGTTTGGGTGCACGATGTCAAGGCGTCGTGTCTCGCCGTGCGCAGCCCGGAGCAGCTGGCGCTGTTCGCGGAGCTGGAGCGGCGCGTCGGCTCGGAGGAGCTGGCGGCTCTGGTTGGGTATGATCACGTGACCGGCTCCAGCCTGCCCAGCCACGCCGACCTGCAGCTCTCCTGCCTCACGGGCGCCGGCATCCAGGTGCGAGACACCTGGGCAGTTGACCTGAGAAATATCTGGGCAGTAGACCTGGGCAATGCCTCAGCAATACACCTTGGCACTGACACAATAGGCATCTGTAGAATGCAAGTGGGAATTTTTACAATACACCTGGGCACCAGTATGATTATGGTAATGATGATACTGCTGCTGCATATTATGGCGGTGGTAATAATTATACTATTGCTGCGGATAACTGAGAATAATCAATTTGCTGCTGCTGCTGCTGCTGTTGTTGCCTATGGTGATGGCAATGATGCCACTGTTGCTGACGATGATGATGGTCTTGACGATGGTGTGTACTCACAGGGCCCGGTGTTTTTTCTCGAGGACGGGAAGTCGGCCATCTCCCTCAACGATGCCCTCATGTGGGCCAAAGTGAACCCCTTCTCTCCCTTGGGCACGGGGCTACCAATCATCCCCTTCTGATCCCTCACCTCCAACTCCCTTATGTAATTACATGTATGTATGTTTAACCGTACGCAGCCAAATGCGCGAATCGGAGGTGCGGGGGAAGGATAACAAACTAAACACAAAAAGCAGTTCTAAAGAAATTAGTTTTCAATCTAGATTTAAAAGTACATAGCTCCAGTGGCGTCCTAATATCGGAAGGAAGAGTTTTCCAGACGCCTTCCGAAGCGCACCCGAAAGCGAGCGATGCAGTGACCGTCCTTGTTCGATGGCCAGCCAAAAGCCGCTGCAAGGATGACCAGAGTTCATGCGATGGTTCATGCTTCTTGACGAGGTCAGCGGGGAGCTGACCAACAGGGCCGTGGCGAGTCCCGGGGATTTGAATATAGTCAGGGGAATGGTGGAGCAACTATCAAAAAATACCCTGAAAAATGTCTTAGTTGTTTCCTGCACTCAGCCAAGGCTGCCCGCACCACTTCGCTCAACCCTTCCTACACCGGGAGGTTGTAGATGTCACATGTAGATACTCTGTAGATGCCGTGTGCTGTGAAGTGTAGGTCAGCCGCCCACTGTTGAGTAGGGTTGCCGCCACTCAGGCACAAAAGACCAGGACATATTCTTTATAGAGAGAAGAATATCTGACAACGCCGGAAGTGGGTGAGATCTACATGTAAATGCATCGTTTTGAGCGGTGTATTATTACGCAACTGACAAAGACCGGCACTTGTAATCATTCAGAATGGCTTGCAGATAACCGAGGATGGCCATTACAACAAGAGGACAATCCTCAGAAAACCAGGACGGGTGGCAACGCTTCTATCATGGCCAACCCATCAAAGTGTGGAGCTGCTACTTCTGTCCCATTTCGTCTACAATAAAAGTTTTATTTTTTAATTTGTCATTAATATACAGAATTTTTTTTTGTGTTTTTCAGGAAAAGCCGTGATGGCTATCAAGGGAGACCTGAGCAGCAGGTCTTGGTTAAGGGTACGGTTCCCGAGCCTGTTGCAAGGTTCATAGTGATATTGACCATCTCTACCCGCTGGACAATTGATACAGAGCTCTCGAAGGCCTGGTCCCAGCCTTGGGTGGATTATAATGGCTTATGGTAGGGGAGGGACGTCTGGCTAGAGAGGATGTGTAAGTTGATTAGGTGGAGTGTGTGGCACCTTAACTGTGGCCTTATCGGATTTAGAGGGATTCAACTTACACAAGAAAAATAGTCCATCTGATTTGCCCAGTATTTGCTGATGCGCTGGTGGGGTTGATGGTGGCCTATGCTAAAGAGCAGCTTTGATAGACGTCTACGTGTAAAATTATCGATATAATACAGCCTTCTTGCCCTCATGGATTTGTCTTAATCGCTCCAACTTTAATGGCAGTTCACGATGAGTTGAGAAACTTTTATTGTAACTACAAAGAGGCTAAAATACAAGCGTTCCCACTGGATAAATAATCAACCAGACTATTGTAAAAATGTGCCCGTTGTGAGAGCTAAGTACCAATTTGAGTGCTTGCGAGGGAAAACATGGCAATGACTAAAACTGTTTTAAATGAAAAAAATTTCTGACTGAAGACACTGCTTTTGTGGAAGACGTCATGACTTTTGGCAGGGGTTTTGAGCCCCACTCTGCCAAAGGTCTACGTTATCAAGAATACATTTTCTGTCGGACGGAGCAAAGCATGTAAAAATGTGTAGTGGGGAGTTCGTCGACGGAGGGAGTCTTTGTAGTTCATGTTTTTGATGTCGGCACTTGTGTGTGATTTTTCCTTCTTATCTTCAGTCCGTGTCATAAGCGTGTTTTTAATTATTGTACATGACAGTTCGCGACTCCGGGGAGGATTTAAATGCTTTACCGGCGATGTTGGCTTTTAGTTGCGTTTTTCTGGAATGGCTGTGTTGTGTGTGCAATTGTTTATGTATGCATGTTGAACATCTTTCGCACCGTGCGTAGCCAACCGTGCTGTTTGTAAACATAAATAATTGAAGTGGGATTTATAGTTTGTGTAAACCCCACAAAACAAGGCAAACTGTATGTGGGTGGCATCACCACTTTGTGTTGTGCAAAGGACATACGAGCATAAGAATTTGCATTCATACGGCACTTAAATGCCCCAGGAAATCAAAGCACCTTGCATCACATCTCATCTCAACCATTGCATTGCCTTGCTGCAGCATAGCCAGGGGGCACCTCCAGTGGCAGCTGTCCCTGTGCAGCACAATGTGGATGCAGCAGCGGGCTGAGACTGGGCATTAGTCTGCCAGTAAGGAGCCGATCTGACAAGTCGGGCGGCGATGTTAAATGAGCACCATTGAAATACTGTATTATATGTGCATCGTCCACTGCAATATGATTCCAACAGTTGATGTCATGTAACTCTTTATCTCGCAGCCCGCTGATATTTACCACGTACAGTAATGTTAATGGGATTCGCTTTTTGGTTCTTTCGGTAAAGTCATGTAGAAAGAAAATAAATGAAATAATTATTTTCGTTCTGCGTGACTTTACCGAAAGAACCAAAAAGTAATTCCTGCAGTTACGAAAGCTCCAAATCAAGTTTAATGGTATTCGGTTTATACATCAGAAAAGTGAATACCAGACAGTAATATTATTCAGGAATTATTCCTGCTGCTGCTGCTGAGCAAGAATTCTCAGTCAATATACAAATTAAGACGGAACTATTAAAAAAAACTGTTGAAGGCCAGTGGCGAAATATAGAAAAGTTTTCGGTTTATTATGTTGGAACAGAAAATGCATCCTGTGTTTGTTTATATATATTAACCCATTAGTTATCGCTCTGGTGGGAACAATCCAATGACATATTTGTATTATTAAATTTGCATAGCATGTAGTGTATACATACATTCATACACACACATATGCCATGTGTGTGAAAATATATTTTTTCATAACCTTAGGTAAGTTGCTCGTACTGTTATTAGAATTATATTTTTAATATAGTAATGATAATAGCCTTTATCCAGAGAAGCCTCACTCAGTTTTAAGATATATTTTTTTCAGGATGGACCTGCAGGGGCATGTGTGGCCAATTCTGTCGATTTGGAATGTGGAAGCTGAAGGACCCAGAGAACACCCATGCATATGAGGGGATATCACTCGTAACCCCACACTCATATATTCCTTTCATTCTACACTAATGCCATCTCATTACCACCTCAGAGCCCAAGCCATCAACAGCTGGTTATTCCCTGCAGTCGAGTACTAACCAAGCATAGCTTCTCAGATCTAACCAGATATGGCGCGTTGAGGGTGATTTCTAGGCTAATTGAAGTTGGTATGAAGAGAGAAAGAGTGGATATTGACTTGGTTATGGATGGCTTGCATGTGTAAGTGTTAGTGTGGCTGTAACACATGAACCACATTGGATTAGCGTCACAACACAAAAAAGCTAAAGATTGAAGGGAGATGATGCATTCAATTTACGTCTTTATTACAATTAGGAATATAATTGAATTGCTTAATTCCTCTACCCAGCAGCTGTTGAGATTCATTACGGAAAAGCTGTTTAAGGAATGTGTGCTTTGATTGAATAAAACTGCCCTCGATTTTGAACCGAACTGGAATGTTCCATTTACATCGGCTCTCATTTGTATACACTGAGCTGTGAGTAACTGCACAGCAGAGAACATTATACGGGCTGCTTCAAAAATGTTTTGACACTTATACGGGACTATCGTTTATAATGGAAAAAGAACGGATAATACACTTTAACATGATAACAAATGTATGCTAATAGCTTTAAAAAGTCTCCACTTGTTCGCCATCATTGTCAACACGTGCCTGGAATCTTGTCCAGGTGGTCTCCAGAGCCCGGAGGCACATTTCTTGTGGTATTGTTGCAAATTCTCTGAAGTGTTAACGTTTTTTTGAAGCAACCTGTATTAGCACCCGAATATTGCTTCAGGGCTGACTTAGGCCTACATGATCATCATAATCAACCCCATAATACCTCTGGGGTCAGTAAAATGAGCATCACCCGGTGAGGCTGTGCCACTTAAAAAACAACGGTGTTTTTTTCTCTTCCCGTGGATAGAACGGATATCCGTAAGAGCAATGTGGAGTTTTCATCACTGATTAAGACCCCAATGGAGATGAGTACTGCCCAACGCTAATGAAATAAAGGGTACGCTTTTGATTTCAATGATCGCCCGTTTGCATCAGAGGAGCTTAAATTGATGGTGGGCTGTCTGTCATCCCCCCCATACATGTTATTCAAATGTCACACCCTAAGGGTTTCGGCCTAATGTTGAATTTACAATGCTCGTGCCTTCACATGATATTGGTGTCACACACAGCTCTCTCTTTAAACAATGGCCATGCCTGCCTGCGTGTGAAATGTTAAAATTCAGCCCCAAGGTGGATGGAGTCATTTCCATAACCAGCACATCCTTGCCAACCCTACCGCATACTGCTTTTCAAAGAAATAAATGACACAAAAAATGTTGTCCCCACAAATAAGATCAAGTGGTATAATTTTTGTTTTAAATCTATATGCAGGAAATGGTCTAAATATCAGCAACCTATCGCTTAAATCGGTAGAGTTAGCAAGCTTAAGTCTGCCTTCACAACACGCATATTTTTAGGATGTCACTCTAAAGGCATGAGCAGAATAAGGTTTAATTTATAGCACGCGTGTCCCACATGATACCGGCACCATGTGCAGCGCTGTATTTAATGAGCCACCAGCGATGCAAAACCATCAACGATCAGGAACCTCAAAAGCAACTCTCTCCCCCAAAACTCCTTTGCGTGCGAGGGAGAGTGCTGGCGCCGGGCTCAGTGGCTGGAGACGACGCTGGCGGTGGTGGAGTGGAGAGCGGCGCTGAAGCCTGAAGATTGGCGCACGTGAATTTCCCGGGAGGACCCGCCACTCCCCACCGCTCCGCGCAGCTGAACAGCCGCCCGCGGCCCTGCGTGGAAACAAATCAGAATCAGAATGTTGACGGGAGAAACCCGATGAGCTATGAAGCTCTTTTTCAAGATATGTCCAGCAGGGAGGGGTTGGGGACTCACCCTGGCGGTTCCCGGTGTCACGACGAGAGTCGTTGACGCTCGACGTGAGACTCATGCCACTTGCTGTGTCGCGAGGCCGCTCCGCCGACAGAGGAGGCAGCCGCACAGCCAAATCCCCCAGTGTGGGGCGCACGTCAAAGCGGCCTGGAGAGAACGACACACTAGCGGTGGCAAGCAGGGCTTCATATTCTTGGTTCTTTCGGTAAAGTCACGTAGGTAAAAAACTAAATTAATCAAAATAAAACAATAAAAATCACGACGTTTATTGTTTTATTTTTATTAATTTAATTTTTTACCTACGTGACTTTACCGAAAGAACCAAGAATATGAATCCTTGCAGTCACGAAAGCTTCAAATCTAGAAGCAGGGCTTCATTTCTCACCAAATACTCTCCTGTTCGCTTATAGACTGGAGTAGTATTGCTTAACTAGTAGCCACAGCAAGAGGTGGATGTGTTGTACCGGATGCGTAAATGTTTTCCGGGTCACCGAATCAGAGATCTAGCTGCATTTAAGCCAATGAGCATGTGGATAGTTAATCATTTGTATTTTCTACTGGCATATCTGAGCCGATCCACCATGGAGCTCTCAGACAAAGGGGTTTTTTTCCACTGGCAATTTGCTGTGTCAAACTGTGACCAAACCATGATACGCTGGCCTCCAAAGGCATCTGAATCAACTTCAAAGCCAATAAGGACCAGGCGTTGGGCTCAGGACATGTCGAGCGTGTGTGATGTCGGTCAGTACAATTCCAGTACAGCGTCACCGTGTGATCTCCATGTGTCTCGACGTCACAAGCTGCGCGGAACATTAGTAGCAGGGCCCGGCTTCTGTAGTAGAAAACAACCTGAATGTCATGACCCACATGAGCCTGGCTCGGCACAGCCTTGGCACGGCTCGGATTCGCCAGTGGAAAAGAGGTATCGGTTTACCACCGCAGAAGTTTTTAACCGTCGCCGGGGTAACACTCACAGGGGTCCTGTTCCCTCTCCCGCCGCCTCTGGGCAAGATGCTCGCGCAGCACGACCTCCGCTCGCTGCCTGGTAGCCGCCTCGCTGGGTTCGGCCAATAGCTGCGTGAGCCGTACGTTGCTCTTGAGCGCCTGCGACGCCGTGGAACGGGCATGCATGGGGAGCGCCCGCTGGTAGCGGGCGTCGGTGAACCGTTGTGCCTCGGAGTTGGGTTCTTGCGCCGTGCCCGTTGATCCCACCGCGCCCTCCTCGCTCAGGGCGCCCTCCCCACCGTTAATGCTCTTCACCCTGTCGCGACGGGCAGGACCGGAGAGAGAGAAACTGCCTTGGAGAGATCACATCATTGGGAGACTTGCTGGCAGTTCATCTCATCCCACACCCGAAAAGCACGGTTGGCTATGTATGGTGCAAAATACATTCAACATACATACATACAGTGATAGTGCCAGCCTACTGGGAACCTTAAACAGAAATTATTTTGTGGTGCATCATGGGATGACAAACATTATTTCCAAATTTCTGCAGCATAGAAATTGTAAATAATGGAACATCCACCACTGGCTCCGGCTAACTTACATAGATGAGCTTTGCCCTTAAAAAAAAAGCAATGAGAGACATTCACGGTGGCTTGTTAAGTCGTGGCGCTGGTTCAGCCCTCTCGGTATCCGCACCGTCTGTTGGTGAGCGTGCTGTAAACTCGCTGCAGGAGCTGCTCTGCTGCGCCTGGTTTGCGGTGCAAGGTCCCGTCCGTCAGCTCCTTGCAGAAAGCCAGGCCGCGTTTGGCGAAGAACTGCAGGTCGGATTACAAAAAACGCAGAAAGCACTCTTCACGAGTCTTAAATGAAGGAAACAAATCAATGAAATAACTGTTGCATTGCACACACCACCCAATATTGCCTTCTCAGAGAAAAATACTCAGACGTTGGACGCATTCTCCCACTGCAGTTCATGGGTCAGATAATTGGTACCACCTAAGGTAGAAAAACCTTTGTAGTACATATGTATCTTTATGGCGAATAAGAGTTTATTATTTGACAGCCCACTCATTTCAAATCGCATAATTCACTGTTATTGGCCGCATAAGAAATATGAAACCACCAAAGTTATGCTACCTCAGGTGGTACCGACAAGTGAAATGTCTGGTCTGGGCCCATAGACTGCTGGGAAGAGGCCTTCGAAGTGCTTTGCTCGCCCCCCACCCCCTGTACCCCCCCCCCCGCCTGTAACCCCCCAACCCCGCCAGCGCATACCCGATGCAGGAGGCTCCAGTTGGCCAGCTTAGAGGCGAGGGATTCCCCGGGCTGGAAACTGTGCATGAGCAGATCCCCTGGGAAGTACCACGAGAAGATCTCAGCCAGAACAAGGCCATTGGACAAGTCTCTGCAATGCACGGAGCAAACACGGGTTTGTACAGGACAAATATAATTACAATATATAATTATAATCTGTATATTATGCTTCTTTTTGATTTACACCAGAGTTTTCGAATGAAAGTGAGCTGAAAATATTATTAATTATAGTACTTTATTTTTGACCCCAAAACCAATTGATTTGTTGTATATTCAACCAGATGAGAGCCCTTGGAGAGTCATCATCTGCGCATACTCTTAGGTCCGGTAATTGATGGAAAGCTCTTCAGGTTCTTACGCCAACACCAGAACAGTGGAGCGCGCTGTCTTTGATTTGGTGGTTCCAATGTTATGGGAAGGTCTGCCTTTACCGTATTACTGCATCGACGAGGTCAGATCAATCCCCATCAATCAAAAACATGATTTGCTTTACCAAGATAAGGGACCATTGATACAAAAAAAATTTCAATACAATATAGAGCTTTTCAGAAATTACATATTTTAATACTTATGGGGTTGTGCGGTAAGATGAATGATAATACATGTTCTGTAATTTTAATATGGGAGGTTTGTTAACATTTTTTTTTGTGTTACCGGCAAAACCCTTTGTAAAACACAATTCATCTTGATTTGAAGCTTTCGTGACTGCAGGAATCCATACTCTTTGGTTCTTTCGGTAAAGTCACGTAGGTAGAAAAAAAATAGATCACGACGTTTCGATCGCAACACAAGCGGTCGCCCTCAGGCGGGAAAAAAATTATAAAAATATCCAGCTGGTTCAGCAGTTCCACTGCTGGATTATTTTTTCTGCCTGAGGACGACTACTTGGGTTGCGATTAAAAAGTCGTGATATATTATTTATTATTATTATTATTATTATTTTATTCTACCTACGTGACTTTACCGAAAAAACACAATTAATTCCATACGTCACGAACATGATTAAGTAAAGGTCATAAAAATAAATGTATTGAAATCATTGTTTTAAATTAATTCCCATTAAGCCAATAATTTAGTTGAATAAAATAAATAATTAAACATCTGAAGTTATGAAGAAAATAAATCAAGAAATGCAGCAATAAAATCAATCATCAAATAAATCAAATCAAGACATCCGTCGCCAATAAATTGATTATATCCTGCAAAATAAAATAAAGTCTAATTTAATCAAGAAATAAAATACGTCAACACAAATATTAAGTCACCAACTCACACCAATAAACGAAGAACAAAAAACAATCTAATGAATAGCTCTTTCGATAACCATATCACGTAATAAAACTAAATACACCATCACAATTCACAGCATGATATACAATAATGATGGCACGAGAGTTTTCTCCAGGTATCCCAATGTCTTCCCACGCGCAGAAAAACTCTCGTTCATGAAACTGGACAAAACATCGCAACCCTCCTAATAAAAGTGAGGCTTAAAAAAAAATACAAAAAAACGCATCAACAATTATCTAGTCGTATCTTCTTGGTTCTTTCGGTAAAGTCACGTAGAAGGGAAATAAGAAAAAAAATACTAATAAAATATTTTATTATTTAAAATTTTTTTTTATTATATACAAAAATTATATAAAACATAAGAAAATATTTGTTTTATTGTTTTATATAAATATTATTTTATTATTTCCCTTCTACGTGACTTTACCTAAAGAACCAAGAATATGAATCCCTCCAGTCACAAAAACTTTAAATCGAAATTTATCTTGTCGTAGTTAGTTTGGGGTGGAGCGGTGGCGCAGTAGTTAGCGCACTGCGCTATGAACCCAGCGGGCCTTGGGTTCGCTAACATTGGTGGCTTTTCCTGGGCCACCCCACACGCAGTGGTGACCAGCGCGGTGAAGTATGGTCAAAGAACCCTCACACGACCCGAGCCGTGCCAGCAGTTCGGCACAATAACCAATCACCGATTAATCGCGACCTTAAATCCAACATACGCGGCGCCGCAGATAAATAACCCCGCGGTGACAACGCTCACAGCCCTTGAACCAGGCTAAGTTCACCTGCGCGCGTTCCTGAACTGCACGGACAGGTCCAGGCTCTGCAGCCAGCGAAACACCTCCCTGGGCAGCCCCGTCCTCCTCGGCAGGGACTCCACCAGAGACATTTTAAACTATCGGAGTCCACCCCCCACCTCGCTTCGTTCGCTCCATTTGAATGAAAGTATCAGCCGCGTGAAACAAAACTTATAACGTGGAGAGGCGGGGGGTCCACTGTTGCCACGGCAACCCCGAGTTTGTTTACCCGTTAACATGGCAACGCCTGTGCCGCGCGCTGATTGGTCGCTCGCGACCCCCCCCCGCCGACACCCCCCCCCCCGGGGCGAGTGACGTCGCCAACGGTCGTCGTGGCGACGGCCATCTTGCTATGGGAGCTTTCAAAAAAACATTTCTATTTATGAAATATCAACAATTGATACACGCAGTGTATTGTATTGTTTGTATTGTTTATTCGCACACGCAAAAAACAAGCGAAAGACAAACAGTGCAAATAAAATACAAGTAAAAAAAAATGTGGTGCAAGTGAAGTTGGAAACCCAAGAGGGCTTATATGAAAACCACACACAAAAAATAACAATGTACATACATTGTATACGTTGCTTATCTATTTTGTTAGTTATATGCTCAACGACAACCCGATTGATAATGTCGCGTTACGTATTACATAGTTTTGGGTTAAACTGGAACCCAATTGTTTAGCAGGAGAGGGCCGTTATTAATTTTTCGATAACATCTGGGAGTTCTCCAGCCCGATTGTCGATCATCAACATTGTGTGTCAATACCGGACCACAGTTTGCTTTTTGAAGTTGTGTTGGAGATAATACGGCGTTTGCATTTTACTCTGAGATACGCAGTTGCGAAATGGATATTGCTCATTATGTTTACTGTCCGTTGAACTTCTTTAGCACCATACGTGCTTATCGGAGGCATGGGAGAAGGACAACAAACTAAACACAAAAAGCATTAAATTACTATAATTTTAACACAGTTGGGGTTCGTGACCAATATCCATAATATGTTTTTTGGGTCTGATCGCGTAAATATAAATGTTACTTTATATAAATGTTATTAAAATATTATGTTTTCTACTTAAGTGACTTTACCGAAAGAACCAAAGAGTATGGATTCCTGTAGTCGCGAAAGCTTCAAATCAAGATTGAAATATAAATGTGTCGTTAAACCCGCCACCACCCGACACAGCCAATTAATAAGGTTTGTCACGTAAACAGAACATGCCAATCTGGCTGTCGCCTGATGATGCTGGTTGTAATTACTGGTGAAACGTCGTACTCGAATTGTAAATGTTGTGGGGTTTACTCTCGAACACATGGGTGTGCTGTCCTAGTGTAGTGTCATAGCGCCGTCTGTTTGTTCAGCAACGGAAACTGCAGTGGACGAGAAATACACACGCCGGTGAGCACTTAGGTGGGTGTGTCAGCATGGCGGAGGAACTGGGGTAAGGGTCACAGAGACCCTATCTGGAAGCCCCTGGAACCCGCTAATGGGTTCGAGAAGGGAGGCATGGCCAGGGCGAGAGCCATGCCACGCCGAGTAGGATAAAAGCAGCGGAGAGCGAGAGCTCGTGGCTGCCGGTTCTGGGAAGTGGACTCGTCTAGTCATCGCTGTCGTCTTTGCCGCCTTCGTCGCTGCTTTCTTCGCTAGACAATTGCGCCGCCGGATAGTTGTTGGCTGTCTCGGTCGGCGCCGTCAGTGTAACACGGTCAGGGTTGTGTCTAGGCTAGGCTATGCGACTTGGAAGAAGCGAGGGTGAACCTGTGAACCTAAAAGTGTTAAATAAAGAAGGTGCCTCCCGCTCCATCGACACTACACTAGTAACGAATTGGCATGTTCTGTTTACATGACAAACCTTACTAATTGGTGAGTCGATGTTACCCGAACCGTCACAATTTAATGAATTGGCCCTGCTCCCACTATCAGTAACACAGGCGTCACTTTGTTGGTATAGTGCTGTATTGATGAAAGGTTGTGGATTGCAAGGTTGTTAGTTTGTGAGGGATGGCGACTTGCTTGAGCAAGCCTTCCTCCAGCAGTGGGTTGATCGTGGCTCATTTTGAAAACTGATATTCAGTTATCGGTTCCTATTCGATTTTGGTATTCCATATTTAGCGGTATAAACAACCGTATAGAATGTATTGGTCTTCTTTTTTAGTCTCAATGGATTCTTAGCAGTGGCGACTCGTGACACTTCCACTAGGTGGGGCTGTTGTGAGTGACTCTGAAAAGACGGTTTTCTAATTAGGAAAAACCTTGTCGTGTTATTGGCCTTCCCGTGAAAGTGATATAACTGTCTTATCCACCAACGGTAGGCATTTTATAAACAATACGAAACAAAACAACAAAGCACTCAAATGCTGTCCCCATGACCCTCAAGTCCACACTACACAAGCCCTTTGACACTACCAAAAACCTAGAGCATGTAGACCGTGAGCTGCTATATTTCCCCAGTGAAACCTCGCGTTGCGACATCGTCTCATTAGAGCCAAGGGCACCTTTTTCACCATCGCCCTGAATGGGTCTCAAACGGAGTGGCCAAAATGCTAAAAGCTGATTGCAATGACTGAAGAAGGGAAATCTCTCATTCGGACACCTTCACAGCTGCCCCGAGAACTCCCCTAGGCACAAGTCAGACTGCGGCGTTCCAGAAGTTTCTCATTCGAACAACTTAAAATGTTATCTTCATTAGTCAATTAACGTTGAAAGAATCATTGTATTGTAATATTTTTAAACACAACAACACAAATTTGTAGGAAAAAAAGTTTTTCTATTAGAAAAATAATTTCTCCTCTCCAACTGCTTGGTGGGGCAGCGCCCCAATGCCCCTAGTTGACTAACCGCGGCTGATTCTTAGGGTCATCTAGGAATTTGAACTGATGTATTTGTAGTGACATCGGGGATATCACTGTGCGATGTCCCTATGTCGCGGACAGCACTGGGTGGTTTACGCATAGCGTGTAATGCGGGCTCCCACATGGGGAGTGGGAGAGTGTTGGCTCAGTGGCAGGGTTTCCCCGGGCCATGGCACTCTGGTTGACACCGTAGACACGTGATCTGGAGTATCCTCAGATAAGGCCCCATGTGGGGCGGGCTAGGGGGTGATCACGTGTCCAGGGAGAGCTCTCGAGAGGGACCGAGAGGAAGCTAGAACGCTCGAGAAGGCGGGCGGGGCCGAGGGCGGAGCGGCCCTAACCCGGGAGGATATAAGGTGGGTCCCTGAGAGGGACCGGGATCGCTGCATTCTACAAGATGGAAGCTTTACGTCGTACAAGTTGGAAGCTCTCCAGGCATCAACACGTGGCCGGGACCCGAGTGAGGGTCAGACCCTTCGTAGCTGTAACTCTTCCGTATAGGGTAGTTAGCTGGGTGGTCACTACCTTAGGCTGTATCTGGCAAAGGCGCAGTTAACCCTTTGTGTTAACGTGTTGATGTTATAATAAATGTGTTGCCTCTGAAGAGAAATGTCTGCGACTCAGTTGGACTCACTACATATTTTATACGCGTGATTTGTATCTACCATCAAGTTAAGAATCGCGGGTAAGTTGCCATTCAGCAGTGAATATGTATGTATGTTGAATAAAACTGCTGACGTTATTCAATAATTTACCGAATCGTAAAATGAACGGTCTGTACAATGTGCATTTTCCCGCCACAATTTGCACTCATTTTACATTTAACTTCATTAAATTAAAAGGACACTACATTTATATTTTGTACGTGGATATATACCTGTACTGTGTACGTTTTCTCCTCACCAAAGGTATTACAGTACTAGTGCATTGTGCCAAGGGGCCGTCCATAAATGACGTCACGCACCTAGGGAGGGGGTCAGACATTTGTGACGATGTGTGACGAGGGGGGGGGGTGAGAAATGTGACGTCACATCAAAATGCGCAACTTTAAATATAGAATTGTTATAACAACACTAATTGTTATAACAACACTCCTACAACATCAGAGTGCAGCGCCACATTAAATACGCACTACAATGATAATAGTTTAAAGCGATTTGAAGTATGTTTTATTTTGGGGGGGGGGCAGAGCTTTGTGACGTCATATTTGAGAGGGGGGTCTGACTTTTTGTGACAACGTGTGACGACGGGGGGGAGGGTCAAAAATCGCGTGACGTCATTTATGGACGGCCCCCAATGAGCTGTCACGTCAACGGGCTCATACAGTGAAGTATGACTTAGTCAAGGGGAAACGTCGCTCAAAAAGACAAATATTTGAGATTTCAAAATTCAGCCATATTCCACTGACAGAAACTGAAATATGCTTCGCGTATACGGAATAGGTGCAGGAGATTTGCAAAATTGAAATCTTTACACTCGCAATAATTTTGCTTTGCATCATTCCTCAGCTATGATCTGCCGCTGTAGCGGTTTTATGCGGTTATTTTTTACTTGAATATTTTAATTGAGCTAATCAGCTATTATTTAAATGGGCTATCGTGATGAAAGCCTCAACAAATTTGTAAACCCTGTGCGTGTTACCAAATTTGCATAATTTTATTGGCACAGGGCACACGTCTTGGGTGCGAAGAACTTTCTAGAGTGTCTCATCCGCAGAAGAATAAGATGATGATGGTGACAGCACCCATCCCACATATCCGGACCTCCCAACAACCACTGTCGTCATCATCATCATCAACCACCACGTGTGTCCACCCGGCGCGCAAATCTCGCGATAACTCGCATTCATCGCTGTCTTAAGATGCCGCGTAATCTCGCGAGATCTCGTGGAGGCGGATCTCAGTGGGCGGAAGTCCGCCCACCCCCACCGCTCCATTCATCGCGCGCAGATCCCTTTTATATTCCCTCCCACGTTTGCGCGCGGCAGCCAATCAAACGCGAGCTTCGTCGCACCACGGGTTCGCTCCCGACCAATCGCCGACCGGCCGCGCGTCGAAGCGCTGTAGGCTTTTGGATGCAAGCGCGGCCCCGGTTTGGCGCGCATTGTTACAAGTAAAGAAAGTAGCGAGTTTGTAAAATTTTCCATTTTAATAAACAATCTTCCTTCGCTCCGGTCATGTCCGAGGACGAGAAGAGCGCGGCGGAGGCCGAGCACCGTCAAAGCGAGGTGAGGGAAAATGGCAACTTTGTTATTGTTGTTAACCCCGAGACGCAGAGAGACATCGGCCGCGCCGCGCCATCTCCTCGCGGGCCTCTCTGCGCTCTCCCCGGGTAGGCCGGCCAAGCAAGGCCGAGGCTATTCTGATAGCGGTAGGCCGCAGCACGCGGTGGCGTCATTATAATGATTAACTTTTAAATGAGTATCGTGTGGTGGTTTAGTTTGTATTCTTCAGTTCTCCGCCGCGTGATGTTATAATAACGCAGTATATGTGCTCAAGATGTGAACGAATAGTCGTGGAGTGGCAGGCAATGATTGGAACGCGTCTGAATAGGACGTCGACCTCGGTTATTATTATATCGCAGACTCGTGATATGATCCCCCCTCGCATAAAACATTTTTTGTTTAGTTTGTTACATTTGTAACATGTCGGCCTCATTCTGTTATGATTATTAACGTATGTAGAAAGTAGAAGGCGGCCTCTGGAATATTTGTGTTGCCACTTCGGTTGATTTACGCCGATCTAGACCTTCGTTCTCATCTGGTTTTTAAAACAATACTGCGTCAGTGTCCCATTGACACCGAGGTTTGTTGCAACGATGTGCGCGCCCTTGTTACTTGCATTGCTGTGTGGAGGTGTGGCATGGCCATAAAATCTTAACGTTTCGTCTTCTGGTCTGGAATGTAAACAGTCGAGGGAGAAACCGGCGACTCGCAACACTTGAGAGAACACAGTGTAATCATCATGGTTGAGTGACAGACACTCAACTATCTGTCCAACCTTACATTATGCATTTTAAGTGACGTGCCGCTGTTAATGTCGATTAGTGAGTGAATCGCGTTGAAGGTTCCACCTTGATGCTGAAGCCGCTCGACCGATGTTAAAATTGGCGTTGTCATTGCCATTTGGGCCGGTTAATAGTCGCAGTGTTATTCTTTCGGGACGTCTCGGAGATTTATGACCAAATCAACCGGCATACATTCATGTTAACGGTTACATTTTCTGCTGGTCGTGGGCCGCCTCTCACACCCTACGGGTCCACCCAGACACTTGATATCATTTGTCAGTACGGGTTGGTGAAGGCGGTGTGCATCGACTTTGAAGCATAGTACAGTGCAATGGTAGGGTTTTAGCTGCACTGCCTGCTTGCTCACAACATAGCGGCCTTCTACGCTTAGTGGTCGACCATTGAAGTACGGTCAAACCTGCTTAGCATCTGACATCTGACGAGATTGGAAGCTTTGTGGGTGATTTTTCCGTAAGGACGTATAAAATCACGTACATTCATAAACAAAACTTTCTTACAAACCAAAGTATGTAATAAGCGTTAATGAGATTATTCAGTATCCCTTATATCTAAAGAAGGTCCATTGTGTGTGCATGTTATTTTTGTACCGCTAACAGGACATTATATGCCCGTGTACAAATCAATTGACCACATTTGCTAATTATATCTGACACTAACAGTCGATACAGAAATTGCCAACAGGTGCGTAACCATGGTGTTTAGAAGATGCATATATAATTCACTTCGCAACTGGTTAAAGTATTGCACGTGTAGATGTGCAGTCCTCTTTTTCTTCTTCAATCTACTGCTGAATTAGGGCTTCCGTATGCCTGCGTTGGTCATGGGGATTATTTGACTGTTTAGTTAGTGTTGGTTGATGAAGGTCGGCAGCATAGACATGAAAACGTAGAAGTATTTTACAGGTACAAAAAATGTGTTTGCCATACTGCCATTCTTTGCCCACCATAGCACCACAGCCCGATGGTGATTGCCCATCCAAGCAGAATCCAGGTTCAACCCTGCTTAATTTTCTGTGGCCGTGTTGGGTCATGGAGGGTCTTATAACACAAACTTATCCACATCTTTACATAGCCTAACCCATAAATCAATTTTGAATCGTCATGTTGACTCCAAAAAACTATGTGTCAAATGAAAGTACAAATTAGAATTCGATGTTGCAATCATGGACGTATGAGTTTGTCTACCTTGTATGGTTTGTTTAATTCACAGCTGTGAGTGCGTGAGCTTGCCGGTCGGCGTGCAGGTGTCTTTTGTTGTTGTTTTGTGTAACCCCAACGCGACTGCTATACATCCCCTCAGGTGAATGATCCATCGTTCTCGCCAAATTCCCCGTCAAGAAATGCCGTCCCCAAGCCCGAGACGAAAGCACCAGACCCAGAGTATGAGAACAAGATGGTGCGTACTGAATGAGTGGGAATGAAAGAACAAATGAATGAGTTTTCTTTTGGCATTTAACGATTCATCCTACTCACATTCACCCAAACCACATTCTGTTATACGATGATATGTTACGATACCATGATTAAATCGATGTTTTTTTTGTACCGAGTAGTGTGCATCTTCGTTTTTATGGTCTCTCTCATTTTTTCTGTCTCGTTAGTACTGTGGTGGGCGACACGGCCGAGTTGAACACATTTGTAAATGTTATATGGAATGATTTCACATGACTCTTGCCATTGTTAAAAAATATATTTTATTCCGGTATTGAATTATGAACCGGATTTGTGACATTCCATTGAATTTCTGAGGCTGGGTAGGGGTGAATACGTACACCTCAAGTTTTTATGCTCATTTGTACTTATCTATTACTTCCATCCTCAACCTAAAAGGAGATTTTGCAGGAAATTTTCATGAAACAAAAACAACTTTTTACGTGCACATTTTGATGTATAGATTGAGAGGGTAAGAAAACATTTGCATAGATTATTACTCGAATGGAGCGGTGTAGCAGTTATTAATGCTCTTTCCTATGAACTCTGCGACCTGAGTTCAATTCGTTGCTGCATGTAATGTAATTTACACCAGACTTCTAGTCCGATTATCCAAATAACTAATAATATGAAAAAAAGTTAACTGACATGTAATGAGTTTTCACCCAGCAATGTTTAACGTGTTTAAAATGCAAAATACATACAATCGCAGCACCGACGAGGACGCTAACATCAACAGGGATAATTAATGTAATGGCTCATGTAAATGAAGCACGCTTTAGCATCGGCGCTCTCATTATCACGTAAATTATGCGTATTAAATTAGAAGGGTGTCGTTCCTGGGCTTCATGCAGCACGAACATTGATTTGTGTGACGCTCGGCAAACCACAGCTCCTGATTTCCTAGGATGAAGTGTTATCCTTTTGGTTTTGCAAGCTGTGATTTTCGTCTCAACAAAACAGGACATAGATGTAGCATAGAAACATAGGTTACATATCAATAGAGATGTCTGTTGATAGGCAGAGCCAAAGAAGAGACCCATTCATATCCTTGATAATTAATTTGTATTATTGCAGCAACTCCACTGCAACTCCAAAACAATATTTAGGCATTAATTATGAAACTCTTGTCGATTGCGCAGTGGTTAGTGTGTAGCACTACTAACCTTACCTGGGTTCAATCCACGACCTCGGCTCACAGCAGTGCCAAGTGAAATCTGAATCGGTGATGGCCCTTCTCTTACTCCCTTCATTAACCTGCACTATATTTTCTTTAACCCAGTAGTGCATGGCGAAACCTTGAGAGATGGTAGTCTCAACACCTGGCCTCACTCAGATTGCTCCACTTGGATTGCGAGTGCTGGTGAAACCCTATGTGGTAACCTTGAGCCAATTAATTTTTTTCCCGTCCTTCCCGCCCGTGGGCTGACCCGCCGCAGAAAACGGATCGCTCGAACCGCTTCGAGTACCTCCTTCAGCAGACGGAGCTCTTCGCCCACTTCATCCAGCCAGCGGCGCAGAAGACGCCCACGTCGCCGCTCAAGCTCAAGCCTGGGCGGCCGCGCGTCAAGAGTGATGAGAAGCAGAGCCTGCTGTCGGTCGGCGAGTGAGTTCGCTCGCCTCCCACACCCACCACAGGGGTCTCGTCGAGCCGCCCTATAAGAGGAAACCGCGCCATGGGGAGGGTTTGATGAGCGTGTAGCGGCGGAGGGTTGTGTTTGTTTGCTTTTAGTTGGAGGAGTATACACATTGCGGTGTGATATGCAATGATGGGGTTTGATTGTGTAGTACTGTGTTTGCATCGTGGTGTTCTTGTGTAGTGGTATGTGCTTATGTAGTTGAACTTGTGTCGTGGAGGGGTGTGTTATTTGAGGTGTGGGGGGTGCGCTTTTAGCGGTGTGTTTGCATAAATGAAGTTTGCTTGTGTCGTGGTAGAGTGTGGATGTGTGTGTGCGGTGGTGAGTGATCTGCATTGGTTGGAATGTGGTTGGATATTACTGGGATGTGAGTGATGGGATTGAAACCCGGATTCGAACCCAAGATCTGGGGCCTTGTCAGCTTGTGCTACATCTTCCTACAGTTGGCGACTGAAAGAGTGGCGTGGTGACACTGATTTCCTTACTGCCCTTGTGCCCCACCTCCCCCCCTCTGCAGCGCCCGCCACCGACGCACGGAGCAGGAGGAGGATGAGGAGCTGCTCTCTGAGAGTCGGAAGAGCGCCAACGCTCTCCTCCGCTTTGAAGAGTCCCCTTCCTGTAAGTTCCCTCGCTACCATGTGGCTCCCTTGGGCACTTGGTATCTCCCCGAAATGTAAGGGTGGGTTCACACTACATTTTTAACTTGCGTGAATTGAGCGTTTGGTACCTTACGTGAAAACGCGTTCACACCACCGCAGTTTAACTTAACGTTGGTGTCATGCGGTTTGTCGTGTCACGTGTGATGATTGCTTGATCATCGCTTGATTGCCACTTGTGAAATTTCAAAGCCTGTGACTCCCCGACCTTTGTGCCACCCGAACCCTGCTCACAATTTTTAACTCTCACCTCTTACTCTGTGTGTGCACGCATGAATAGGGCAAGGTGGCATAGTGGTTAGTGCACTATGTTACGAACCCGGCGGCCCGAGTTCGATTCCTGACCACGGCTAACATCCGTCGCAAATATTTGAGCCAATTCTTAGGCCTTCTCTCGGTGAACTCAAGGTAAAAGGAGTACCTTTTAGGGTGTGTCAACATCAGAAAAGGTGAGGCAGGTGTCTGTGTGCTTACAGATGTGAAGTGCGGCACGATGAGGGATTACCAGGTCAGGGGTCTCAACTGGCTCATCTCCCTGTATGAGAACGGCATCAATGGCATCCTCGCCGACGAGATGGTGGGTCCTCTCCACCAGTGTCTCTGCAACACCCCTCACCTCTCGTTTTTACATGTGTTTTAAGATGAGAGCTGGGTTATTCGATTATTTTAGCAATCATTTACCGAGTATTGGTTTGGTTACTCGGCTCATCGGATAACACAAAGAATAGTTGAAAGTACAGTAAAACCTTGGATTGCGAGTAACTTGGTCTGCGAGTGTTTTGCAAGACGAGCAAAATTTGTAAATACATTTTAACTTGATAAACGAGCGAGGTCTTGCAATACGAGTAGTACGTATACGTTTTGTCTGCCGAACGTCACATGATCATAACTGAGCCGATGGTTCTTCTCTCTCTTGCTGCGGGATTGTGGGCAATCGTCTCCCATGCTCCTCAAAAGGAGGCAAAAGCAAGTGTCGTTGGATAGGTTCCTTGTTAAAGTCGCACAAAAAGAAAAAGATTCCAGTGAGCCAACAGATAGCAGTGATTCCGTTAGTGACAGTGAAAGTCCTACACAATAACCCTCCTCTCCACTCTCTCGTCTCCCTCACACCAGCCACGATTAAATTGAATTAATAAATTTGATTACTTTACATTACATTTAAATAATGATAAAATGTTGTATTAATAATTTTTACATGAATATTTTTGGGTTGTGGAACGAATCATCTGAGTTGCCATTATTTCTTATGGGGAAATTCTCTTTCATATACGAGTGCTTTGGATTACAAACACGTTTCCGGAACAAATTATGCTCGCAATCCAAGGTTTTACTGTAGTCTCAATTATCTTCCCACGTGTGTCTCTGGACGAGAGGTTATGGGCGGGTCTTGTTGGCGTCACTGACATCGTCCACAGTGTCTCTGAGCAGGGCTTGTAGGGGGTTGGTCGCCCCCACATTGGGGGGTCGTGGGGGGGGGCAGATTAATCTACCATAAATAAATAGTTACAATATTTTAGTTATTGATTTAATAATTTCAGCTGTAGATTTGAGACCGGAAAAGAAACACATGGATGAGAGAACAAAGGCAAGGTATTTGCGTCCTGTCATCTTGAGTAAACTAATTGGGCTTGTGCAGGACACAAGCTTAATACAAGTTAGCTTGTGGTTATGACTTTTAAATATATATCTGTGATTTTGTCTATTTTGTCATTGAAACATTTTTTGTTGTGATAATGACGAAACAGGGTCTGGGAAAGACACTGCAGACGATCTCTCTGCTGGGCTACATGAAGCACTACCGCAACATCCCAGGCCCCCACATGGTGCTGGTGCCCAAGTCCACGCTGCACAACTGGATGGCCGAGTTCGAGCGATGGGTGCCCTCGCTGCGGGCCGTCTGCCTCATTGGAGACAAAGACCATAGGGTAAGCGCCAGCCAGCCCATCGTTCCACCCATTGGCCAAAATACTCATGGGCACATCCGCCCATCGTGCTCAATGCCGGTCGGCAAGCTCGCACTCCTGTCAGCCCAGGCTCCTGTCCATATGGAGCCATATCATGGTACGCAACCATCAACACACACGCCCATGAGAAAGCACACAAAGACAAAGATCCCCAATGCAGACTATGTTTACACACGGCACCAGGTCTTCATGAGCTGACCTAGGGGAAGCCCTGGATTGATTAGCCATGACTGGCAATTCAACTCTGGTTGCTCAGTTCGTATACTCGTTCACTAATTGTACCACTGCTCCCTACACCCAATACCACAAATACTCATCAACACACATTCATCGGCACATAAACTCCCCCACCATATGTGTAAAGTTAACCACGTGCTATTGATAGGAGTTTCACGAAGTATGTGCATACATTTTTATTACATTCATATAAAATGTACAATTAAAATTTTATTTTAGATAATTTAAATGATGTAATAATTTAACATATCTGGAAATCACTTCTTGTGCGGTTATATCACTTCCATCAATCTGATAAATACATAGAACATACATATATACTCATAATAAAATCCAGTCGCACCCTACGCATCTGACAGTTCTGTGATGCACGCTGACGCCTACTTGTCGCAGGCGGCGTTCATCCGCGACGTGCTGATGCCGGGCGAGTGGGACGTGTGCGTCACCTCGTATGAGATGATCATCCGCGAGAAGTCCGTCTTCAAGAAGTTCAACTGGCGCTACTTGGTCATCGACGAGGCTCACCGCATCAAGAACGAGAAGTCCAAGGCGAGGCCCCTGCACGCGCTCATGGCTTATTGACCACGGCAACTCGGTCACGCATACCCAGGGATGGCCAGCCGGTCACGGCCACCTGGTCACGGCCACCCGGTGACCATCACCCGGTCACGGGCACTTGGTCACAGCCACCCAGTCACAGCCACCTGGTGACGGGCACCGACGACCAACCCATTTGGTCAGAATCAGAAAATGTATGTATTAATACTGTAGGAATCCGATGAGCTATCTAGCTCTTTTTCACAGATGGTCTGTATTTGCAGATGTCCAGTTGTCGGAGCTTGGTTGTAGCCTTCAGTGGATCGGCTTGAATGCACTCATTCGAGAATGGAGAAGGAAACTTTAATTTGATGTTTGTCAGTAATTGGCGTCGTGGACGGTATGTAGGCTGATGTTGTAAATGGCAAAAATATATATTCCAATATATTTCCCCCGCAATTTAATCCCATTTGTGCTATCGGTGTAATTTTATTACACAATGTATTGGTTCAGATCTCTCGCAGAGCAGTGCAACCCTCCGTGTTAGAGAGCGGTCCAAGGAAGCGAATGTCACAGCTATCTTCTTGGTTTTTTTGGTAAAGTCATGTAGAAAGGAAATAATAAAGTAATACAAATATAACATAATTTTTTTTAATTTTGTTTATTTTTATTATTTTATTATTTCCCATCTACGTGACTTTACCGAAAGAACCAAGAAGATGAATTCCTGCAGTCACGAAAGCTTTCAATCGAAATTTGTCACAGCTATGTCCTAGACCCATTCAAATTACCTTGGGTCCAGGCTAGAGTCAGTACATTCCCACTTGCCCAATTTGATGACTTGTTACAATGAGGGATTATGATTTGCTTTGCAAAACAATTTCTTTGGTCTTTACATGCAAGAGTGTCCATTCAGTAATCCCATTCTCCACATAAATTTAAGTTTATTATTCTTGCGAGCATTATTTGTTATGGAAATCTTATTTTGAACACCTATGTTGTCACATCCATATTCAGCATTGAATGTGAGAGCGCAGAAACAGTTGAACCAGGTTTCTGTAAGTCACAATATCAAGATGAGTGTTCCTGTCCAACCGGGCACCTCTAAGCGTTCCGCCTCCGTTGTCTTCTGTCCCACAGCTGTCTGAGATCGTTCGAGAGTTCAAGACGACGAATCGTCTGCTGTTGACGGGGACGCCATTGCAGAACAACCTGCATGAGCTGTGGTCCCTGCTCAACTTCCTGCTGCCCGATGTGTTCAACTCTGCAGATGTGAGGCCCCATACTGCCCAAACGCCTGCCCTCTTTCTGAAAGCCCCACAGGCCTTAATGAAGCCCTGGAAAAACTGCCCCCACCACCGCCCTGTTTTAGCTTTTTAAACATTTACCGAGGCGGTGGCTTGTAACGGTGCTAGAGACATTAAGCCGGGACCATTTGGAACCTGTGTTTGAATCCAGGTTTCGACCATTAAGCCGGAAGTGGAGTGAGCTGATGGTCTCAACCACTGACTACACACAAAAAAATCCATGCAGGCTTGCGTGCAGTCACATCAGATTGTAGCAAAAAACATTCAAACTATTGGGATATTTTTACGCATTTTGCACTGTGTAGTGTTTTTCTGCCGTTTGCTTGTAATTGGTCTGTCAAAAGGAATACTTTATGTATCAACCAATTAGCAAGATTGTTGTCCTTCCCCCACACCTCCGATTAGCATGGTTGGCTACATACGGTGCGAAAAAAGTTCTACATACATACGTTTTTGTGAACTACAGTTTTTCATCTCTCCCACAGGATTTCGATTCGTGGTTCGACACCAACAACTGCCTTGGCGACCAGCAGCTGGTTGAACGTCTGCACATGGTGAGAATTTGTCTTTTGTTCAATGATCGCCATGGGTTAGCACCTCTGCGATCCTCATTTCGAATTTAGATTTCAGTGGCCTGTGATTAAACCTGTGTTCTCAAGTGTGTTGAATTGATGGTCTAAGCCCGGTCATTGATGACTGATAAAGAACCCCAACGCATTAAGTTTGGCTCTGTACTTAATTCTATGGAAGGGGGACTCGGAACCAGAATCGGATGTTACTCGCCACTATTATTAGCCGTGGCGAGGAAATTTGAGTTTTATTTTGCCAGCTTCGTAGTGTAGTACACTGACCACTAGGCTACTGCTCTCCCATAGATGTAATCCACTGCTCTCTCTTCCTCCTGTTATGGCACCTCAGGTGTTGCGACCATTCTTGCTGCGTCGCATCAAGGCGGACGTGGAGAAGAGCCTGCCCCCCAAGAAAGAGTGCAAGATCTATATCGGGCTCAGCAAGATGCAGAGAGAGTGGTAGACTCCTCACCCACGTGCATACATGAGACCACACCACTCCCCATAGTCCAGTGCCTCGACTGGCTACCAATACATTCCTGGGTTCATTTCAAGATTTATTCACCGTCTTCAAGATCCTCCGTGAACTCCGCCTCTGCCTACGTCTCCTTTCTCATCTCGCTCTATTCCCCTCCACGGACTCTCCACACCAGGAAACAAGTGTTTGCGTCGAACCCTCCTGTTAAACATCGCTCAGAGGAAGGTTGCTCATTCTCCTGTTCTGCCCCAATATTCTGAAACTCACTTCCCCCTACCAACCTCCATCCGTGCTGTCATCTCCCTTCCCGTCGTCATGGCTTTTTTTTGTTTGTGCCTCACTGCCTCTATAAACATACATTTACTCATTGTGTCCATTTATTATTGCCTGTAGCCTTGCCACCATGATCCTCTCGCCCGTATATCTCTTCTCAATCCTTTTGCCCTCCTGCTCCACAGGTACACAAAGATCCTGATGAAGGACATTGACATCCTGAACTCGGCCGGCAAGATGGACAAGATGCGCCTGCTCAACATCCTCATGCAACTGCGCAAGTGCTGCAACCACCCGTACCTGTTTGACGGCGCGGAGCCTGGGCCGCCCTACACCACGGACACCCACATCGTCATCAACAGCGGCAAGATGGTGGTGCTCGACAAGCTGCTGCCCAAGCTGCACGAGCAGGGTGCGTCCTGAGGGGTGCGGCAGTCTGCTCGGTCGTTGGGAGGCGGGGGCAGGGCTTGTGGTGTCTGGTCGGAGAGCAGGGCCTGTGCAAGTGGTTAGGGTAGGGGGTTGGGAACCTATGGCCCGTGGGCCACATTTGGCCCTCCCCGACTTAGTTTCATTAGGACCATGGTCACGCGAGGTTTACCGCTTTGAAATTGCCCACGCGCGATATAAATCATCCATCACTGCAACAATTTCGGCTGCACTAGCTGGAAAACTCGTGGGAATATTGTGCGCTTAGTCACCTGCTTTTCATGTAGTTGTGAGCACGCAGCCAATGCAAACAGTCCTCGCGTGGTCAAAGATTCGTATAAAATGGTGTCCTGACAAAGGTATTTGACAGGCGTATTTGGTACTGAGTTACATGGGGATCTTTGTCTTTGTTCTGCAGGGTCCCGCGTGTTGATCTTCAGCCAGATGACGCGCATGATGGATATTTTGGAGGACTACTGCATGTGGAAAGGGTACGAGTACTGCCGTCTCGATGGCCAGACGCCGCACGAGGATAGACAGGTGACTGACCAGCAGCAAACATGCACACACACATGACCATTTGCATGTTTTACCCAAACTAAAGCCGTACGCAAGTTACAGACATCGTATTAACTGTTCAGAAAAGCAAGTGGCCTTGGAAAAGGCACTTGTTAGAAGGGATGATGGTCAGTGGTCAAAATGTATGGTACTGGTAGGAACCTCCTGATTACACCAGCCCACAGGGGATTATTGTGTCCATCCGTCGTGCAGTAAGGGGCTGGGTGGGGAGGGAGAGGTTGGGTCGGGTGGGGAGGGGCTGGGTGGGGCTGGGTGGGGAGGGGCTTGGTGGGGAGGGGCTTGGTGGGGAGGGGCTTGGTGGGGAGGGGCTGGGTGGGGGGTGGGAGGGGTGGGGCTGGGTGGGGAGGGGCTGGTCACCCCGTGGTGCCCTTATAAAACTCAACGTTTAACCTACTCACGCCGGCTTGTGCCCGCCCTCACAGTCGGGCATATTTGCGGAATACACCACGCCGCCGTTGACCCTGGCCAATGACCGAGCAACCCAACGTTCCTACCAGCTCCCTCCGCAGGATTGTGTTATACCAGGGCCTTTAAAAAGTATATATGTTGTTTTAATTGTATTTCAATAAGAGCCCGGTACAGAGCACGAACCGCGAAGCAGGGAGGGTTACAGAAACTTCGCGGACATAGGTGTCCCGTCCTCTGTGTTCCTGGGTTTAGAGGAGGGAGAAGATTGGGCTCACTGCCCGTCAAAGTGGGGACTGCGAGCGGGGTATATTTACATTAATGTGGGGAGGGAAAGACAGGGAGGAAGAACTTATGTAAGAGAATAGAGGGAGCGGCTCGAAGGAGGGGGGAGGATATCAGGGCCTTCTTAAAAAAGAGCCTTGAGACTCGGTCAGACTTATAAAATTATTGTACGTTTAAGAAACGAACAGGGTAGGACATAGAGGTTTTTTTGGGTTAGATTGCGTAAATATATAAAAGTCAACTAGTAAGGGTTGTCACGTGAACAGAACATGCCAATTCGTCACTAGTACAGCACACTGTTGTGTTGGAGAGCCAAGCCACAACATTTAATCTGAGTACGACGTTTCGCCAGTAATTACAACCAGCTTCATCAGGCAACAGCCAGATTTGTGGAGAAGTCTGTTTAGTTCCTCATATAGAGGCGTGGATGTGGTGACCACGCTTCTGCGCTCTTGCGCCAAGTGGGGGGGGGATTACTGAGTCAATGTACATCATGCATGCGCATTTTGCGAGCCCTTTAAACTTGTCCTTCCTGTGTATTGTGTGTAGTAAAATTGCCTACCAATGGTAATCCCTATTGAAGTCTGCTACGCTTTATAGTCATGCATTTAAATAATGTATTATTTTATGATTCGTCTCCATGCAGCACTAAGGCGGTAGCTATCCAAACGGTTAAACATTTTTTTTCTTTCAATTACGATAGATTCCCTAATATGTCTTGGCCAGTAGTACCTAGTTTTTGCACAGAACTTCAACATCAAAATCAATTGAGTGTCTTTGTGGGCACGCGTGTTCTGCTACCATTGACATTTGTATTTGGGATACTTGAATATTTCTCTGATGTTCTTTTAGTCTCGTGCTGATCATTAGTCCTGTTTGCCCAAAATAACATTTACCTCATGTGCAGTTAATCCTGTACACACCTTGTATTGGTAGCTTCGGTAATACATCTTTTGTAACAGATATTAATTCCTGTATTTTATGTACCGTGCCAAATCTGACTCGGAGTTTTGTTTTTCCAAACATCTGGCTAGTTTATCAGTTACTCCCACAATGTACGATATTTTGATCGTTTTAATTACTTGGGCAGTTTTAATGCTCGTGTTATTTGGCTTGGTTTTGGCATTCAATGTCCTGTTAATTTGTGCATCATTGTAGCCGTTCATTTGCAGCGCTTCTTTAAGATGTTGAATTTCACTTCTCAGACAGGACACACGGTACAGTGACAACAAAACGAGTTTCATACATTCTTGAATAAAATCTTAAAAAGGAATTCGTCACTTCCTAAATATGTCAGGACCCTCGTGAAAAATAATCTCGAGACTCCATGAGGCTTTCCTGTATAAAGAAAGCGCTCTGTTATTATTAGACATAAAAGAGAAACATCAACAGCAACATCACCATCTGTGTGTGGTGGTGGCGGCGGCGGCACTGGGCATGCAGGTATCGATTGCCGGCTTCAACGCTCCTGACAGCAGCAAGTTCGTGTTCATGCTGTCGACGCGAGCTGGGGGCCTGGGCATCAATCTGGCCACAGCCGACGTGGTCATCCTCTACGACTCGGACTGGAACCCCCAGGTCGACCTGCAGGCCATGGTGAGGCTGTCTCCACTGCTTGCCTGCGTCCGTGGGGACGCGCGTATACCTACCTATATGTTTGAGGTCGCGCGCGCATGTGTGCACGTCGGCGAACGCCATCTGCTTAATTATGGCCGTCATCGTTGTTGGCGGTTGTGACTTTTGCCTTCCTCGTGATTATAGATGCTTTGGTAAACTGCAACAGTTGTCTGTCGCATTTGTTTTGTTGTGGCGGTTCTTGCAGTTGCTGCAATTGTTTTGTCACTATAGTTTTGGGAGTTGTCTTTTTATCACGATTGTTGCAGTTGTATTGTTTTTAATCATGTTTTTGTTAGTTGTGGCGGTTGTGACGATTGTCTCCGTTGTGGCTGTCATGGCTCTGGCATTCTGGATCTTTGCCACGGTGGTGTCGATTGACTATTCCACCCTCGCCGTGGTGACCACCGTGCCCCTCCCCACCTTGGTGACCCTGTGTTTTCCGTGACCCTGCAGGACCGAGCTCACCGCATCGGGCAGAAGAAGGTGGTGCGCGTGTTCCGCTTCATAACAGAGAGCACGGTGGAGGACCGTATCGTGGAACGTGCCGAGATGAAGCTCCGCCTCGACTCAATCGTCATCCAGCAGGGTGAGCGCTCGTAATGGCCATGCCCATGGGTCTGCAGCCTGTGGCTCCGGAGCCGCATGCGGTTATTTACGGACCACTTAGTGACGTTATGTATGTATGAGTGAAATCTGAACCTCGTTGACCGTCAAGGTGAAGTATAGCCAAACGACCCCCATGACCAATGAGGCATGGGGAGGCCCCTGTCTTACACAGCCGACGGTTCAAAGTCATTGACATTCTTCGTGTTAAAATAACAAATTCCATTAACCTTTAAAATATTCCTTCGGTGCAATTGTAACGTGGCCTCTGGTCCACACTTAACTCCACTTCCTCTCCCCCACGACCAGGCCGCCTGGTGGATCAGGTGGCCAACAAGCTGGGCAAGGATGAGATGCTGCAGATGATTCGCTACGGAGCTACGCAGGTGTTTTCTTCAAAGGAGAGCCAGATCACCGACGAGGACATCGACGTGATCCTCGAGCGCGGGGCCAAGAAGGTGCGTCCCTGCACACTTCCTGTGCATCGTGGATGTTGTCTTCCACCGCCTTGCCCTGTATTATCGTGCCTTGCCGTTTCTTGTCCTGCTTTGAGGAGCTTTCCCCTGCATTGCAATGACTTTCATTGCCTTGCTCTGCCTTTGAAGTGTCTCCATGACTTTCTGTTTATTTCTGTCTCAGTGTTTTTATCTCCGTCTGTTTCTTGTCCCATTGACGATACCTGTGGCTGTCCGTCTTTCCCCATCCCATTGTATCTTTTTAACGTTTCTTTTATCTCAATATCTGTGTCTTTGTGTGCCTGTGTGTGGCTTGTTTTTATACATACTAATGTCTATCTCTATGTGGCTGGGTCGGTGGTGCGGGCAGACGGCTGAGATGAACGAGAAGATGTCCCAGCTGGGCGAGAACACCCTGCGCACGTTCACCATGGACACGGAGTCGAGTGTCTACAACTTCGAGGGGGAGGACTACAAGGCCAAGCAGAAGGTGATGGGCCTGCCCAACCAGGAACCACCACCATGGCCAACCTGAACCACCACTATGACCACACACTGCAACCACCACCGCCTCAACACCATCACCACAACCAACACCACGATTACCGCCGCCACAACACCACCACCATAACCTATAGCAACTCCACCATAACACCATCACTACAACCATCACGACCAACTCCAAGAGCATAACACAACCACCACAACCAACACGACCACCACAGTAACACTACCAAGACTACCTCCATAACGCAATCATTGCCATAACGCTACAACCATAACAACACCAACACGATCCTGATTGCCATTATGACTACTGCCATAACACCATTATCACCACGGCCACCACCCTATAATCTGCTTTTAGTGCATAATTAAACACATTGATTGTCCACGCAACAATTTATTATTTTACATGCATATTTAAGTGTATTTTTGATAGGAACAAAAGAGATGGAACACAAAGTACAAACAGGACCAGACTTTAGTGGTGGTGGTGGTGACAGTTGTGGGTCATTCCTTGCTTGCTTGATGGAGTGTGCTTTGTGTTTCTCCACCCCCACTGCAGCTGAACATGACCGAGTGGATTGAGCCACCCAAAAGAGAGCGGAAGGCCAACTACGCGGTGGATGCCTACTTCCGTGAGGCCCTCCGTGTGACGGAGCCAAAGGCCCCCAAGGTAGGGTCGTCGCTCACCCATCCACCCAGTCACTTGGTCGCTTGCTAGCCCAGTCACCCACTCGGTCGCTCGCTTGCTTACTCAGTCACCGGTCAGAACAGGCCGGGCGGACTTGTTGCCCTGGACGTGCTGGAGGAGGAGGCTGTCACATGGCTCTGTGGCTACGTGGGCTAACGTCCACTCACATTACATATGCATTTATTTATTAAATTCCCTTGTGTACATGGTGCTGTGTGTAAAAGTCACGTGTAAAAAGCATTTGCTCACTAAAACCGGTCACTCGGTTGCTCTCTTGCCCAGTTACCTGGTCATTCGTCACCCACCCACCGACTCGCCCACCCAAGCCAATTGCTGATATGATTGCTCATTTGCTTTGTTACTCAGTCATTCATTCAGCCACTCCAGTGAGTCTTGTCACATGCTCACTCGAGAGTGGAACCCGTTTACTTCTGACCTTGGTGTGTCACGTCTGCTGTCTGAACACAGGCTGTTGCTGTAAAGTAAACAGAAGAGATATATTGATGCATTTAGTAAAATGTATTCTTTTGTTTGGTTCCCCCGCAAAATTATTTGCGTAAGAATACTATTTACCATTGTTTGCAATTTTATTTAAACAACTGTCGATATGACAGCAGCTTCATAGCACCGTAGATTGTGTGGATTCTACATGCACTGTATTGGGATAAAAATATTCGATTTGTGAATATAATCTTGGAAGTTTATCCATTTCAGGGAGGGGATGAATCGTCAGTATTCTTTGTCTTATGCAGACCATGTCTGGGTGCCATTATTTAAATCCCTGTGCATTTCAAGAGTAGTAGAACCTCTTGAACTCCACGACTGGCTGCGCTGCTCGGTGCAGAGATAAACATTTGGCTGCACATAGCGTCTGTATCAAACCCCCGACGCTTGTCCTTACCGTGCGCAGGCACCGCGCCCGCCCAAGCAGCCCAGCATCCAGGACTTCCAGTTCTTCCCCCCGCGCCTCTTTGAGCTCTTGGAGAAGGAGATCCTGCACTACCGGAAGACCATTGGCTATAAGGTGAGAGGCCTGTGTGTCCGCAGGGCTCCAGATGACGTTTGGCACACTCCCCACTCGGAGGGGAGAATGGGTGCCCCAAGCTCTCGTGTATGTGTGTGCGTGTGTATGCCGCCTTTGTGGGGAGTGGTAGTGTAGCGGTTAGCACTCTGCGCTACAAACCAGGCGACCCGGGTTCGATTCCCGCTCACGGCCAACACCAGTGACGATTATCTGAACCGGTCCTGGGCCTCCCCTAGGTCGACTCAGCCTCAAATGAGTACCTGGTGCGATGTGTAAACATCGCCACTAGGGAGACAAAGGCGGCCGGGCGTGGTGTTGGCCACCCACCCACTTGTGTGCCGTGCAGGCTTTCATAGGTGCTCACTAGCAGCACTTGCCCCAACCGTCTGTTAAGGCTATACGGGGAGATCTTTCTATTTGTATATCAGTGTATATACTGGGGCAAACATTTAGATATGTATATGTTAGAGAGAGAGTTTATTTGTGTATGTGTGCGCGCCTGTATGGGAGTGTGATTATGCATAATTTAGGCCTCAATAGATGCTTGCTCACAGCTTGCCCCAACAGTGTGTGTAGGCTACACAGGGAATTTTGTGAATTGTGTGTGTGTGTGCGCGTTTGCACGTGTGTGTACCTGCAGGTTCCCCGGAACCCGGACGTGCCCAACCCCGCGGTGACGCAGAAGGAGGAGCAGGGAAAGATCGACACGGCTGAGTCGCTCAATGAGGAGGAGCTCGAAGAGAAGGAGAAACTACTCACACAGGCAAGCACATGGTCAACCTCACTGTCATTAGTCATCGTGTTCCTTCTTTAACCTCATCATACCATGGCAATCGCCACGATTATCATCATCTTCATCTTGGTCATCTTAATTGTCAGATTCACCATCATTGCCATTCCAGTCGTTGTCAATCATGCTGGAATGTAAGCAGGTTTGAACTTGGACAGCACTTTGATGGGTGACCACCATACACAGCATGGCTGCGGGCTGTGGGGCTACATGGTGGGCAGTAGGCTCACAGCTCTGGTGTGGGGGAAGCCCTAATCCAGCAGTAGATTGACAAAAGGGGCATGGCGGGTAAATCATGATTGTAAGCATGGATTTTAATTCGTGTAAATCGACCACGTTACACATCTGCGAGTTGCACAGCTTCGTCGAGATGCGCGCGCCCTCGTTTTGGACGCTTTGTAAAAAGTCTAATTGTGTCGGCACGTCGTGACCTTTTTTTCATGACAGGGCTTCACGGACTGGAGCAAACGAGATTTTAACCAGTTCATCAAGGCCAACGAGAAGTGGGGTCGCGATGACATCGACAACATTGCCCAGGAGGTGGAGGGCAAGACTCCCGAGGACGTCATCGAGTACTCGGGTGAGCGCCCACCACGCCCGGCACTTTTCGTCCTGTTCTATTTATATTTTCCAGAGAGTCATTGCTAATGAGCACACTGCCTACGGGGATGTATGTTTGGATAGGGGCGTTCCAATGGCTAGTCAGACTTCATTGTTGGGTGTTCCAATTTTCTGTATGGATGTTGAACTTCCTTTGCACCGTACATGGCTGAACGTGCTAATACTGGTAGGAATCTCCTGGTTACACCAGCCCACAGGGGATTATTGTGTCTGTCCGTCGTGCAGGGAGGGGCTGGGTGGGGAGGGAGGGGCTAGGTGGGGAGGGGAGGGTGGAGAGGGGTTGGGTGGGGAGGGGCTGGGTGGGGAGGGGCTGGGTGAGGAGGGGCTAGTCACCCCGTGGTGCCCTTATAAAACTCAACATTTAACCTACTCACGCCGGCTTGTGCACGCCCTCACAGTCCGGCATATTTGCGGAATACACCACGCCGCCGTTGACCCTGGCCATTGACCGAGCAACCCAACGTTCCTACCAGCTCGCTCCGCAGGAATGTGTTCAGAGGAGCGCGGGGGAAGGACAACAAACTGAGCGTAAAAAGCAGTTGTAAAGACATGAGTGTTCAATCTAGATTTTAAAGTGCATTGGAGTAGTTGACAATTGCTGTTTACCACCAACATCGTGGCAAAAAAAATGTCTTCAACTTTACCCCCTACTGACAAAATCTTGGCAAGATGCTCCTAAAACAATCTTAAAACACTAGGGGAATGAATGAAGCATCGTCATCAACGTGAAAAGGATTGTTGTGAAACAACGCAGGAGAATGCAAAAGTGAGAAAAAATAAACACGGAATATAGATCGCCGTCGAGGGATGACGTTGACAGGTTCCGTTCACCTTGACTAGGATTTGAACGAATGGAACCCCCTTTGCCAAAAAAGTGATCAACTGAAGAGGTAGCATTTTGCAGTGGAGAGTAGGGGCATAGAAATTTTAGGTTGGAGCACACTAGGCCCACCAAACACTAGCCCTTAGCAAACATCTCACCAGCCACTCACACTAACTTTGTCACAGACACTATCTTTATCCAAATAAGCAATCAATCAGTCACTTGTACTCGCCCTCCCAATGACCTTGACCGACTAGCCAACCAGCCATGAATACTAACCCTTGTCACTGACTTTGACTCGACCTGCTAACCTTCCCTACAATTCTTTGCCTTTGGCCCCCTTGTTACCTTTTTGTTCGTCTTTTGAGTTTCGGCATTCGCTCTGCAAACAGCGCCCCACCTGCCCACGTGATAACAATTGGCACGGGAGATGAACTGAATTTTGTCTGTGACGGGTTTCGTGCTAACGGGCCGCTCTCCTCTCCCCCACGCCTGTGTCCGTGGCGCCGGCAGCGTTGTTCTGGGATCGCTGCAACGAGCTGCAGGACATCGAGAGGATCATGGCGCAGATCGAGCGCGGGGAAGCGCGCATTCAGCGCCGGATCGGCATCAAGAAAGCGCTGGACGCCAAGGTGAGGCTCTGCCGACGCGGCGTCGTCATCCTCTTCCGTCACACACAACGCGAGCCGCGGCAAACAACTTCTCATAACTAAGCAACTCTCGGCGTTATAAATCATGGTGTAGTAAAAGAATCATTGACACCGCGTTGGCAGTGATGAACAAGCGTAAATAACCACAAACTTAACACATTCGTCATTAACACCGCCCTAGAGAGGAAACGTATATGCTAATGTATAATAGGTGACGATATGGGCATTGATTCTGATCATAGGCAATGTTTCAATGCTTGAAACATCGCAAATTGTGTGTGTTTTCTTTTCGGGAAATGTTTTTGACGAATGTGAGTGTTTTTTTTATTAATACAAAATCATTGTGTGGTGGGTAATGAATGCCAAGTTTTATGGGTAGAATTATGCATCAATTTTCCATTTTTCTCGTTTAATAATTTGTTTCCCAATAGTATTATCGGTGCCATGTAATGAGGTGATTAATCTATCCAAATCGGTCACAGAGCAGTGGAAAACCCCGTCTGTGTTAGAAAACAATCCAGAGAAATGGATATCACGGACCTACTTCTGTGATCTCTTGTCCACACAGTAGGGATTCTAGATTTTAAGTTTTCGTGACTGCAAGGATTCATACTCTTTGGTTTTTTCGGTCAAGTCACGTAGGTAAAGCAAACACACCACCTGAAGAAGGACACGTGTGTTGCGCCCGAAACGTCGTGATTTAATTTAGTAGTTTTTTCATTTATTTTATTTTAAATTTTCACACAGTAGGGGGCAGCACTATTCCACCCACCCTACCACAGAGCAATATGCGTCACGTAACAGTCAAACCAATATTTTTTTTATCGCGAAGCTGACATTTTTGCCAGCGTAAGTGCTGAACCAAATTTGATGTTACGGATATTTCGTCCAGTCAGGCGTTGCTGAAGCTATCAACACAGGCGGCCGAAATCTTGATTCGAAAGTAAGATCCCATTGGTGGCTGCTCAGCGCTCTTGACACGTGTTTCTATTCTGTTTCCCATGTCGCCTGTGTCCGCAGATTGCACGCTACAAGGCGCCCTTCCACCAGCTACGCATCTCGTATGGCACCAACAAGGGCAAGAACTACACAGAGGAGGAGGACCGCTTCCTCATCTGCATGCTGCACAAGATGGGCTTCGACCGTGAGAGCGTCTACGACGAGCTGCGCCAGTGCATCCGCAACGCCCCGCAGTTCAAGTTCGACTGGTTCCTCAAGTCGCGCACGGCCATGGTGAGGCTTCCATCCTTCGTTGTCGTTATGGTATACTCGCATCTTCCCTCCCCCCCTCGACGTTGCCATGTTAGCCCCCCCCCCCCTCCCTTTTATTGTCGTCGCTGCGGTAGCCTCATCTCTGCTTCAGTCATCTCCATATTATCCCTGGCTTTTCTGGTGTTGCCACAGTAACCCTTGGCTCTCGCCCAACGTGATCACCACAGTACTCTTGCATCTGTCGCAATGGTACCCACGCCTTCTCCTATGCGTTGCTTGCTACTGTAACCTCCCCCTTAGCATCGCCGCGGTACCTTTGCCTCTCTATCACCTTGGCACTATCGACTCATTGTCATTATGGTATTTCTCACCACTTTGTCACCATAGTAGAATTCACTTTCGTGGTCATAATGACACCCTTGCCTCTTCCACAGCATTGCCAAGATAATCTGCATGCTTAGACAAGCATGGGACATTTCTCATCTATTGAATATTGGCAGTGCTGGGCCAGTGATGGCAACCAGTCTCACTCAACACGGGACATCCAGTAGCATCTGTTGGCCAGCTAGTAATTGTCGCCACCGGAGTGCATTGTTTTGGCGGTCCGCGTGCTTCACCTGAGCGTGTTGGGTTACCGCGCAGGAGCTGCAGCGGCGCTGCAACACGCTGATCTCGCTCATCGAGAAGGAGAACTCCGAGCTGGAGGAGAAGGAGAAGGCGGAGAGGAAACGACGCGGACCCAAGTCCTCCTCGGTCAGACGAAATGGCAGTGCAGATTGCACGCTGGCACCGCACGCGGGCACTACACTGCATGCTCGCACTGCACGTGCGCACCGCACGCTCGCATATGACAACAGCAGCCGCTGTTCACTACTGCCGGCGATGTCATGACAGCGCTTGTTAGGCTCAGTGCATTTTAAGTCTAAGTGCTGTGGCAGCAGGTTACAAGACTAACATCCAGGTGTTATGGTTTAACTGAGAAAAACTGGGAAACACACCACCTCTGCTCCCCTGCTCTGCCAGCTTGCTCTGATTTTAGCTCGTATATAAACACACGTGCACAGAGAATATTCAGTTGTTTGGCAGCTCTGCTTTGAAGTAGGGCCATAATCCATCGTGTAAGACTAATATGTATTGTATGTTTATGTTATAAGACGGTGTTTTACATTCAAATGTTTCTATACCCCCCCCCACAATTTTCTCTAAATAGTGCTACTGGTGTCATGTCATGGGACTGTCCGTTCTCCTTTGAATGTTAAACCACTGACTATCAGAGGACCCAGCGTGGACCCGCAAAAATGATCAGCAGCGTTCAAGGAGGATCTGTAACTGAAGCTCTGAACTAGGTTTGTTCATCCCTTGACATCGGTCTCATTTTGTGACCCATCTTTTTCCAGGCGCAGAAGAGAAAGGCGGAAAACACCCCGGATTCCCGTGGCCGCAAAAAGAAAATGAAGCTGTGATGGAATCACGGACTTTCAGGAGCAGTGAGATGTACGCCGGCACCGTGGGTCAGTCGGAAAAGTTGGGTTAGGAAGGGGGGGGGGGATGGAGGGAGAGGGTAGAAGGGGATAGAGCCAGTGGGGGGGGAGGGGGTGTGAGATGAAGTGCGTGTGCGGGATTTCACGTCTTCCCAGAACACGGTAGTTACATCGGCATCAGTGGCAGCGCCGGAGACGCCGCGCCGATGCCGTGCTGTCCAGTTGACAGAGGAAAGAAAAACGTCTCCAGAGGATCTTCAATGTCACGCAAAGCAATGAGTGTCAAGATCAAGAAGATTGTTTTTCCCCTAACGATGACTATTGTTTATGTAATGAGCTTCAGGAGAAAGCACCGGGAAGGGTAATGCGGGTTTTATTTTGAATTCACCAGCAGCATTGTTTGTGAATTCCTACACTCGGCAAACTCTCCCCACCACCCCAACTCCTTCAATTCCTCGAGGAATGGTAGCTTCTGGAACGGTTGCTACATTTGACACAAAGGCTTGCTCACACCTGAACGGTCAGTTGGGAAACTTGGTTGCATGCAACTAAGTCGTTTTTGGATGTGCAGTCGGTTGCGTGAGCAGTTGTGTAACCGTTTGCCGATATTGCAGAGGCTTCTTCGCAGGCTCACCTTGCAAGCGATCGGCTCGGAGATTCATGGCCATGTATTTCCTCACGTGCACGTTTTTACGTACACGTTGATTGGTTGTTACAATCCTGACGCAGGGTTGAGGGTGGTGGTGGCAACTCATGAGAAGGATGGCGCAGCTGCTGCTGTCAAGGGCAGTGGGCCAGACACTTTGGCCATGACCATGCATGCTCTTGAAATGCAACTACTGGCTTAGATGTGGGCAAAGCAGTTGTGGCCAATTTGCGCAATTTAGGTGTGAAACTGATCGTTTGCAGACAAGTGGGGCATGCCATTCCCTCACGGGTGGGGGGGGTGTCGTCGCTGTAGCCCGATGACCAACGCGGATTGGTCCAAGTGAGGGATCACTTGGGGCTCCCGCAGCGGAGTCGTAACCGTTGTAGCCACAGCGTCGTTTTGAGTCGGCGTGGGAGAGCGCCCTCGTTAATTTTATTTCGGAGTGGAAATGTTTATAGTGAACGAGACTTAGCCCCGTTTGTTGTACTGTTCGTGTAGGTGCTCCCCACCGAGTGCTTGTGTTATTTTGTACTTTAGCCTTTTGACCATTCCTAAAATAAACTTGTTCAAAAAGAAGATTCTGCTTGCTTGGTTGTTTTTGTCAGTTTAGCCCTCCGATGTGTTTTCAAAAATATGTAGATGCTACATACCTGTCGACCCATTCGGTTTACCCGTATTCTTATACAGGGAAATTGAGTTTTCAGGTCCCTACAGCGTACAGCCGTTTCAATACGGGCAAAACAAATTTTTGTGTTTCTCCCTTGTGATGGGACTTTGTAGGATGAACGTTGAGATTCATAAGGGCACGGGGTGACCAATAAGGTCTGAGTTGGTCTGTAATTAGGTAGGCACTGATAAGGGGTTGACAGCTATGACACTATGCCCCCCTTAACACATCTGTCCCGGTATTAGTATTTGTCTCATTCAGGCTGTTGTCGACCTACATGTAAACACACAAATAGTAAATACGTACACATTTAAAAGAACACTTTTGCGGTCTGCAATGAATATCACACCGAGTGAAATATAAATATAGAAATTATTGAGTAATGCACACCGCCAAATTTAAATGATTGCATTCCATCTGTAACATTTTGCAAGGGTCGTGCAAGATTTAATTGGGGATTTTAAGTAACTTAAGAAGGGGGGCATATTTTACTGTGGGAGATCGTTCCATTGATGCCATCAAATGTCGGTAATTTGTAACCGCTATATTACAAATGTAGCAAAGTTTGTTTATTTGGCATTGGTTTCTGCTTCCGTGCAGCGTTTTTGGATTTCTCACATGACACGGTTTTTTGCTCTTAATTTCTGTTTGCGCTGTTGCTGTACTTTGTTGTTTTGGTGACTTGACCCCCAGGTCACTCTTGCTAAATGAGACTCGTAAACTGATCTTTCTCGCCTGGTGAGACAAAATAAACATTAAAATTCTGCCAGATCCAGCAGCTGTTGCGCAGTAAAAACACAGCCCAATTAACACAGCCCAGTTAACGGTCTCCATCATAACCCACCTCCTTCGTCCATCTACTGACACGTCCTTCAAGGACCATCCTAACCATCTCATCGCAACCACAGTCTGGCTTTTGGGATCTTTTTTCCCCAGTGGTACTTAATATGGTCGAATAGCCTACAAGGCCCTATGTGACCAAATCGCCGGTCATGGTCCTGATCCCACGAGCCATCCGAAGTTAAGCAGAGTGTAGCCTGGCTATGAATTGGAGGCTTGACCACGTGTGAGAGTCTCAACAGACCGGTGTGTAGTATGCGTTTTACGCAGCAGAGGGCAGTGCAGAACATTTTTTATCTGACACCAACCACCAACGCGCACTGACCAGAGTGGTGAAGCATGGTTAAACAACCCCCTCTCACTGCCTTGCACGGTGTGGTGGTGAGCCCCTCATTCAGCTGTGGATTGAACGAGCAGGCTGCGTTATGTACCCAGTTGAATGAATACATTCGTAGTCTATTTAATGCGTGGTCACTAGCAATAGAAAATGTGTGACGTTCAACATAATGGCGTCACCAGGAATCCACGTTGCATTTAATGTAATGACGTCACGACAAGCTTTGCATAATCAACATACAATCGTGTGACGTCACACGAGGAGCAAGCCACCAGCATTTAGGTAAACGATAGCAGGCATTGCCTGCAATCGCGCTGGTGCCTATGACGTAATAACAGGCAACCATTCTCATCTCGTCAGTGACGTCATGTGCGCTCTGTTCGGGAATTTAATTTGACGTCACATTATTTTCATCCGACACATGACGTCCCCACATACCGTTAGTAAACCCCGTCAATGACGTCACGGGCGGTGTGCTGCATCATCTTTCACGCCGTGATTGTAAGAGGCACCCCAAAAAAATGTGTGCCCTGTGTCAATAAAGTTGTACAAATCTGGTCCCACACACACCCACGCGCGCGCACCACTACGGGATAACAGGCTGCACCTCCGACACGTGCCTGAGAATGGATGTGAGCACGTGGACGAGGTGCGACGGGTCGAAAGAAGTCCCCCAGCAGGCGTTGCATCATTACCTCGGCGACGTCACAATGAAGCATGGCCAAATCAAAACTAAAAAATAATGAAGACACAACAGCAGATCATTTTCTCATCTGAAGACGGACGCTTGTGTTGCGACCGAAGCGTCGTTTTTTCTTTAATTTATTTTTTCTATCTACGTGCCTTTACCGAAAGAACCAGAAAGTGTTATTTTTTTTAATGTTACAGGTAAGGCTCGCCGGAGCTGTGTAGTTATTTTTTTAGAAGCGACCTGGCTGCCACATGATAGTCGTGTGGAAATGTGTAGCAGCCAACTCCTCTCCACGCGTCATGTTGTTTGTAAATGTGGAGGGGAAAACCGGAGGGCCCGGTGCAAAAATCCACGCGACCGCCACGGTGAGAGATGAAAGAGACGCAAACTCCAAAAATACAGCAGCAGGCGTCAGGATCGGGATCAAACCCACGACCTCCTGCATACCAGGCGAAGGAGTTAACATCTCGCCACAGTGACCGCCTCCATGGCCCAGCAGTGCATTGACGAAGGAGCCGTACACGCGATGCGATGACGTCCAACTGATGCATGGTCGCCACCCTCCGCTGTTTTTTTTGCACGAAGGACCATTGCCCGAAACGTTTGACGCGCACGTTGAGTTCCGTGGTTACATTTGCGCTCGTGCGCGCAGACGCCTTCTCTCTTCCACCTCTGTGAGAAAGAGGGAAAAAAACAACTCCATAACTCATCGATATTCCTCCACTGCAAAACACATTCCTGCGGAGGGAGCTGGTAGGAACGTCGGGTTGCTCGGTCAATGGCCAGGGTCAACGGCGGCGTGGTGTATTCTGCAAATATGCCTGACTGTGAGGGCGGGCACAAGCCGGCGTGAGTAGGTTAAACGTTGAGTTTTATAAGGGCACCACGGGGTGACCAGCCCCTCCACACCCCTCCCCACCCAGCCCCACCCCTCCACACCCAGCCCCACCCCGCCCCACCCAGCCCCACCCCGCCCCACCCCAAACCCAGCCCCTCCCCACCCAGCCCCCCCTGCACGACGGACGGACAGAATCGTTCCCTGTGGGCTGGTGTAACCAGGAGGTTCCGACCAGTATAAACATCCCAGATCCCAACACGACGACGGTGATGACATGCGATCCCTGACGTCACCGGCGCATTCCTCAACACGACTCCCTCTCGCGTCGCGGCGGTGACGTCACCCGACGTTTCGGATGCGCTCGTTTCCGAACGGTGACGTCACCGCCGCGTTCTGATACATTCCTCGTCCTGCGTTGTGACGTCACGTCGGAAGTGGACCGACGAGGGGAGCGCGAGAGGAGAGCGAGAGGAAAGAGAGAGAGTGGAGAGTCAAGCGGGCAGCTCTGGCAAGAGCAGCAGCAGCTGTGGTAGCAAACAACAACAACAGCAGCAACAACAACAGCAGCAGCAAGTGAACAAGCACAAGCTGTAGCAGCAGCAGTGAAAGCAGACCCGGAGCAACACAATAGAAGTACGACCACCAGCTGCATACCAGCAGCAACAGCAGCAGCAGCAGTGGCTCCAGCATAGTTGCTGTATCAGCAGCAGCAGCAGCCGTAGCGGCGGCGGCATTACCAACCGAGCAGCTGTTCTCGTACCAGCGGTGGCTGCAATCGGCGAGGATAACAATAGGGATAGCGACAGCGGTACCGGTTGCTGTAGTAGCAGCGGTAACAATAGGAGCAGCATCGGCAGCAACGAATGCGGCAACAGCATCAAGGGCAGCTGTAACAACTACTGCTGCTAGCAACAGCAGCAAGCAGCAGCAACAGCAGCAAGCAGCATCAGAAACATCAGCAGCAACATCAGCAGCAACAGCATCAGCAGCAGCAACAGTAGCATCAGCAGCAATACGCTCATCAGTATCAGCAACATCGTCGGTACCAGCATCAACATCAACAGCAGTATAAAGCAACAATAGCATCAGCAAACTACTGCAATAGCAACAGCATTCCACAATCCTCACAGTATCATCAACTTTAGCAGCAGCAGCAGGAGTAGCAACAGCAACAACAGCAGCAACAACAGCAGGATCGTCACCAACAGCAGCAGCAGGAGTAGCAACAGCAGCAACAACAGCAGCAACATCAGCAGCAGCAGGAGTAGCAACAGCAGCAACAACAACAGCAGGATCATCACCAACAGCAGCAACAGGAGCAGGAGTAGCAACATCATCAGCAGCAGCAGCATCATCATCAACATCATCATCATCAGCAGCAGCAGCAGCATCATCATCAGCAGCAGCATCAGGATCCACCACATCTGGTCGTCACCATCGTCACCCCGTGTGCTGCCCAGTGGGCGCCTGCGGCGGGAGTCGAACCCAGACGCGGCCACCTCGGACGCCGGCGGCGCGATGAGCGGCGGCGCGGGCGAGGTGGTGTGCAGCGGATGGCTTCGAAAGTCACCGCCGGAGAAGAAACTGCGCAGATACGTGAGTGCCCCGAAACGTCGTCATTTCCCCCCAGCTGGATGCAGAAGGTCTTCGTGCAACTCACGGGGTGCCGGTCACGGAGCGGTGTTGGTGGTGTTGGTGATGTTGTTGTTGGTGGTGTTGTTGTTGTTGTTGGTGGTGTTGTTGTGTAAGTCGCCACGCTGACCGGTGTGTCGGCTTGGTTGTTGGACACGGACCCCAGTAACCTCGTGTGTGTGCCGTGCCCGGCACTTGCCCCTCTGGTCTGTTGAGGTTATACGGGTGAACCTTTGCATTTGTGGTCCAACATCAGAGCAGTTGTTGAGGCATCGCTCGCCACTGATGTTTGGTCGGTTCGTCCGTCGCCGGGGAATTGACTGACGTAGGGGTCAGGTCAGGTCAGGTCCGCCGGGTTTTTGTAGCGCGGTGCGCTAACCACTGCGCCACCGCTCCGCTCTCACAGCACAGCGGCAGAGTCGTGTTAGTCATGGGGTAACGAGACGGGGGACGCGTACCCCACGGGTTATGAGGTCGGTGGCTATTGCTACAGCGACTGCAGCAGTGGTTGCGTTGTGAGCCGGTGCCCGATTGACCAACGTGGACGCGCGTGGTCGATAGAATTGGTACCACTTTGTGGTTAGTGGACGGCGGCGGTGGAGATGGTGGGTCTTTGGATGGATCTGTTCTGGCCGTGGGAATGTGGAATTGTTCACCACTGGTTCAGGCCCGCCGACAGGTAGATTCTATCATTTGCTTTAATAAAAAATCAACAATATCCCTTCCCATGAATAAGGGCCATTACCTGAAACGTCGCCTATCATGTGCGTTCCCTTTAATGGCCACACGGTGTTGTTATTGACGAATGTGATGAGGTTTGTTGTTATTGTCTGTGCCTGTGCACCACTGCCAACGCTGTGTAGCAGCAGCAGCATCATCGTCACCACCACCACCAGATGATTCGTCCCATTTGCTCAGTTCTGTTCATTTTGCTACAAATCGTTTTGCGTGACTATTCACCAAGGTGCGTGTGTAATCCGTAACGAATGGTGTTACAAACGCACGTGTGTGTGTGTGGGCTTCCACGAATTCGACTGAGATTCAAACGAGTGTCTGGTGCAGTGTGTATTAATCGTCACTGGGGAGACAAAGGCGGCCGGGCGTGGTGCTGTCCAACCACCAACTCGTGTTTCTGTGCCGGCCTTCATGGGCCATACGTGGGGGGGGGGGGTCTTTGTTGACATGTCCCTTGAGCACGGCAGTTAATTATTTAATGATGTACAGTAATCTTAATGATGATAGTACAGTGTAACAATAATCACAACTCGATCGAACTTGTGTATACGTATTGTCATGTTGAACCTCTATCGCACCGTACGTAGCCAACCGCGCTAATCGGAGGTGCGGGTGTAAGGAGAACACGACTAGACACACGAAGCAGTTCCTAAGAAATGAGTTTTAAATTTATATTTTAAAAGTGTACAGCTCCCTCTCTGGCTTCCTGATATCGGAAGGACATTTCCCAACCGACGTCTCCGTGGGAAATTGGTGGCATTAAAAACAATGTTAGGAGCCAAGCGCTAAAGCTTTCTGATTCTGATGCATTCCAGTTACTATGGAGAATCGCCGACCTACAAAGTTAAAGTTCGACTCAGGGTTTCGGGTTTTGGTATTCCAGTCTGTGTTTTTTTTTAACGCATCGATGCACTCGTTCGGTAGCTCATTTATTCCGTTCATTCGTTAACTCACTTCCGGAATTAGTCAATTGTTTCCTACTGTATTAACAAAATCGTTTGTAAAGTAATTGCTCATTAATTCGTTCTTTCGTTCATTAACTCATTCCTACGTTCATTAATTACTTGAGTAAAGTTGTTCCTGCCTTGGATCACTCAACCATTAATTCGTTGGTTTGTCAATTAACTCCTCTCGTTCATTAGTTCGCTTCTTAACTCGTTCAATAATTCATTAATTCAATCCCCTTCCGGAATTGAAAGACGCGCAATCGAAGGACCTGTCCCAACGACGATCACGCGCCTCGGCGTTCCCTCGGACAGGCTCTCCTCTGGGTAGACTCAGCCCGAAATGACCCCACGTGAACCCGCCCGCGCTATTCGCCCAATGTCGCTCTCGCGTCGTTAAACACCTTTTAGGGGCTGCGGAGGCAAAGGGGTAAAGGTCCCTGCTGCAATCACTGGTGCTCCCTGCTGCTACAAACACACACACACACACGGGTGCAACCTTACGGTGCCCTACCTGCTGCACCCTGTTGCATAGCCACTGACACGCTGGTGCACTTGCTGGCAGTCTTACAATAACCCCTGCTGCGCCCTGTTGCGACTGTATAGCCTCTGACACGCTGGTGCACTTGCTGGCAGTCTTACAATAACCCCTGCTGCGCCCTGTTGC
>CM025611.2:5528806-5543752 GCA_014621495.2 Entosphenus tridentatus
GTTAACATCTCCTAGCCACTGTGATGATGATGAGAGAGAGAGAGAGAGACACGCAAACTCCAAATACACAGCAGGCGACCGGGTCGGGATCTAACCCACGACCTCCTGCACACCAGGCGAGGTAGTTAACATCTCCTAGCCACCGTGATGATGAGAGAGACACGCAAACTCCAAATATACTAAGCCCTGGGTAGCCACCTATTTCAGTACAGTACTCTGCAGGCTCAAAACCCTGTTGAGCTTCTGAGACCTGACGAGATTGGGTGCATTCCGGCTGCTTTGGTCGGAGGAAGAACGGTCACTTCCTCATTCGGTTCTTCTTGTTCGTCATCTTCTTCTCTCCTTCCTTCCCTTCCTTCCCTGCTTCTTCTTCATTTCGCGACGGGTGTTTTTGTTGCGTGTGTGATTTGCATGCTGTTTGCGTTGGCCGCAGATTTGTGTATTTTTGCCAGATGGGTCGTTCTGCCACGTGTGGCTTATGCAATACAATACGATGGACTCGGATTCGAGACTCGTTCCAAGTTTAAAACGGAACGCGGCCGCAACGCTGGAAAAACGCAAAAACGCAAACGGCACACGCGCGCTCCGATCGGTATTTTTTATGTTGATAAATAACGTTTCGCTTTCGTAAGGCAGGGGAAGGACAGTTCGAGGCAGAAAGACTGGAAGAGGAACCGCATGGATTTAGAGAACAAACGCACGTCAAATGCTGACGTCTATAAAAGAAGTCGGGCCTGATGGCCGGTGGTCGAGACTAACGACGGAGTGGCAGCCAAGGAATGGAACGCGCCCCGGGAGGGGTCGTCCAATCGCTCTAAGCTGAGCGATGAGATCGACTCGCACGTGCAGAGCCACGTGCCGGGTGGGTTGTCGCATCGCGGGACCATGAGAGGAGGCAACAGGAGGCCTGCATCCAGCAGTGGGTTGATCATTGCCGATGATGATGATGATGATGTTGGTGGTTGTGAAGAGAGGGGAGAGTGTGGGCGGTGGCCTGCCACACGGCGAGGGAGGGCACGGTGCGTTCGAGATGCAGATGAGGGCACGTCGTAGCGGCAGTCGGTCTTAGGCGGAGGAGAAGTGAAAGACCCTGAGTCTGGACTTGAACAGGGGGGGGAGGAGGGATGCTCAGACCACGTGCTGGTGGCGGCAGCAGCAGCAGGGTAGCAGAGACTGCCCATGTAGCGGAAGGCGACCTCGTGGAGTTTGACGTCTGCTGTCATTCCGTGAACTTTGCCATCGAGGGAAGTGCCGCGAAGCCCACGATGAGTCACGGGTGTCGGGTGGAGGAGTGCATTGGCGCAGACTGGAAAAAAACTATCCGCAACACCCCCTGTCATTGGCATTGCTTTAAAACAGGAACACATTTGCTCGGCCGACGTTTTGAGTAATGGCCCTTATTCAGAGCAGAGAGAGAGAGAACCGGTTCAGATATCGCTCAACTTATGCTCGTCGTGGCCGAGAACCGAAGTCCGGTTGCTGTGTTCGTACATCAGAATCAGAATCGGGTAAATAATTTGCATGACTGTTGTTGTGATTATTAACCCTTTGTGCTTCCCAAAGCAATGAGAGCCTTCATTTAAACACAGCAATGGGGTTTTAATCAGGACTCGACTTGAAGCTCATGGCGTTCATTGTCAACCTGTCTCTCGTGCCTCAATATACAAGGCAGAGTGTGTGATCGTCTTCTGTAGAGAGACGTGGTAGAGAGTCGTTGAGCCATTAAGCTCTAGTTCACAGGTGTCCAGGCGGGGCGTGGAACTCGGTACGCCAACCGCTGCACCACCGCTCCCCCCGTGACACTGAAAGAGTACGTGACTTGGTTAAACGTACGTCGCTGGTCGCGTTGTAGGCGCCACTGCCGTGTGAGGAAACCTTCGTGCCGCTCTCCTCGCGAGGTCATGCCACGGCTCAGGAGTGCGGGCGATTATTTATTTATTAAATATTTATTTATATATTTAATTATTTCTACGCCTCACATTTCACAATGGGCTGAAGTGATGCACTCACATGAGAATGAATCGCCGCGCGACGTCGCTGACATAAGTCACTCGCAATTAAAGTTTTTGTTTTTACACGTAACATATATAGAAATAGGGTGCATATTCATCATCCGTAGCCACGGTCAACCCCACTGCTGGATGAGGGCCTCGCCCAAGCTGTCGCAATCTATTCAACGCCTCTGCGGTCTCAGCAGCCCACCCAGCACCGGCAATCGAGATGAGCTTCTTTCGCTCCGTCTCCCCGGTGGACGTCCTCTCGGATGCCGCTCCACTCCTCGGCTGCCGCTCCGCCACTGTTATCAACCAATCGGCCTTCGACCCTTCCAGCCGTGACACGTCCTGCCCCAGCCCGCTCGCTTCTCTAAACATGTTTTTACTTTTGCCTTTAACCTGCGCTTGTGCTCTAAGCCACGCGCTCCCCTCTCTCTCTCTCTCTCCGTCTCTCATCGTAATTCCGAGCATGCATCTCTTCTTAGCGCACTTTGCAGAGTTTGTTCCATAAAAAAAAAGTTCTTGGTCCGTGACCGCGTTTCTAAACCGTGTGTCAGAGCAGTCGGTGCGTGCCGATGTAAACCGAGTCGTTCATCATTCCAGGCTTGCGATGGATGGGCGAACTCCAGAGCTTCAGAGTAGTGGGCCGGCATCACCGAGATGCTGGGTTCTAATCTGGCGCCACAGCTGTCCGTGATCAAACCGGGTTCTCAAGTGTGGCGATGGCCTCAGCCCAGTGGCCAGCGACTGCACAGTGAAGACCACAGTGATCAAATGTGGCTTTCTATTAATTTGCCTAAATTCCAACCCTGAGAATTAAAATGTTGTTTTGACTGCAGTGCTGAAAGCACCAATCTCGTGCACCTCCCGTTGTACAGAGCTAAACTGATGAGGTTTCCGAATGGATTCTTTGTTCCCAGGACATGACGCCAAGAGCGCACCAGGTTCTGTATTGGATGAGAAGATGTTTCTGTATTGGATGAGACAATGGTTCAGTATGGGATGAGATGAGCGTTCTGTATCAGATGAGGACGAGGATTCTATATCGGATGAGTCGGAGGGTTTTGTATTGGATGAGAAGATGTTTCTGTATTGGATGAGACAATGGTTCAGTATGGGATGAGATGAGCGTTCTGTATCTGATGAGACGAGGGTTCTGTATCGGATGAGTCGGAGGGTTCTGTATCGGACGAGTCGGAGGGTTCTGTATTGGATGAGATGAGCATTCTGTTTGAGGTCAGACGCGTGCTCCTTGTTGCACGCCATCCCACGTTTAAGCAAAGTATTCCGACGACCAACGAAGACCAACGCGACCGGCAACGAAGCCGGCGAGCAACGGGACGCGCAGGTCCCGTGCCGCCGTGCGCGTGGCTACGAGGCGTCAGTGCCGTTGCTGTCATCCCTCGTGGTCCTGATCCCTCGTGGTCCATGATCCCTCACTGGGAGGGTTGGGCGCGGATTTTCTCCCCTCCCCCGGGGGGGGGGGGGGGGGGGCGCCCCCCCCCCCCCAGTGGTTTCTCCCCGAACAAAGGGAGCTCTTTGACGGGACGCCGGGCGGGTGAAAGTGGTTCTGGTGCCAGTCGGGGCGTCTTGAGTTTCTGGCTCCCGTTCTTGTGGAATAATTACCCCCCACCCACCAACCCACCCACCCACCACTGCTCCCCTTCTTTCTCAAGTCTCCTCCTCCTCTACCAACTCCCCCTCCTCTCACTGCCTCTCCCCCACTCACCCACCCACCCTCCCCCCGTCTCCACCCCCCCCCCCCTTGCTCCTCTCACCAGACTCTCTCGGCTGGACGTCCAGAATGTGCGATGAGCAGTCGTCCCACAAAAGCCAGCTCCACGAACTTTGTCACTGCACCAATCAGCAGCAGCAGCAGCATCGTCGTCGTTGCTCTGCCATTCCTATCACGATGACTGCTCCCCAAAAACTTCACTCCCACCAGACACTGACCGTTTTGTCTCATCCACACTCTTGTGTTCAACCATCACACTGCAATACACTCGCTCACCCGCGCATTTCACTCACCCGCTGACCTACAAACTCACCCACTCGCCACACTGCAGGTGACAACAGCACACTCACTCACCCACTCACTTAGCCGCTCATCCACAAACTCACCCACAAACTCACTCACTTTCCACGCTGCAGGTCACAGCGCTTCTTTGTGTTTTTAGTTTTGCCTTTTCCCCTCACACTGCTCAACTTTTTGGCATTCCCTCCGTCGCACCCTCTTTCTCCGTTACGCGCTCCACTGTGCCGCTTGCTGACGGCCGTTTGACCTTTGTGGGCCTGCGCTCGCTCAGCAACAGTGTTAAAATATTTTTGTTAAAAAGTAAAAAAAAACACAAACAAAAGTCCTTAACCCGCCCGACTGCAACCCCCGATTGCCCCGACTGTTCGTGAACTTCGTACCCCGCGGCGGCAGCGAGGCTCCCGCTGTGACGTCGAGAGGCAGCGTCCCTTGATGTCCCGGATTTATAAGACGCTCCGGAAAGTAAGACACACCACCAAAATTGTCAGATATATTTTTTTATTTTACCAGGCAAGGCACCGACGCCCGAGGGGTTCGGGGGTCAACGCCAAGGCTGGCCACCTTTTGTCTCCTTAGTGGCGATGTTTACACGTCGTAACAGGTACTCATTTAAGGCTGAGTCGGCCTAGGGGAGGCCCAGAACCGGTTCAGATAATCGTCACTTGGTGTTGGCCGTGAGCGGGAATCGCACCCGGGTCGCCTGGTTCATAGCGCAGCGCGCTAACCACTGCGCCACCACTCCCCACATGATCACTACCATCGCCGTCTTCATGATAATCATCATCATCGATGTCCCATGGCTTTAACCCCCGATGTGAAGACCTCCGTGCAGAGCCGTCCTTCAGGCGTATGGCGAATCTGAGCGAATGCCCTGGGCCCCACACTTTGGGGGGCGGGGGGAAGGGGGGCCCACACTTTGACGTCACGGTGTCAGATATCATACGTCCGGTTTAGTTTGAGGGCATGGGGGCGGGGGGCAAACGTTGAGAATTTCCCCCCTTGGGGCTCCGCACCCCCCTCGGCTCAGCCCTGCCCCTCCGCGTTTTGCTCCTCCAGCCGCTCGAGAAGCACGCGGCTCATCCTCACGAGAAACAACACGTTCCCTCGGAGTGGGCAGGTAGGAACTTGGTTGGACAGCGCATTCGTGCACGACAGACAGACAAATAATCCCTGGTGGGCAGTGTGGAACCTGTTGTTCCTATCTGTATAAAAGATACATTGACTTGAGGTAGCCAGGCAAACAGCCAGGTAGCCAGCCCCCTTAACTATCGGCCCCTCCCCCTTGCTTAGGCCCCTCCCCTGACCCCCCCCCCTCCATTAGGCCCCTCCCCTGACCAACCCCCCATATCCTTAGGCCCCTCCCCTGACCCTCCTCCCTTAGGCACCTCCCCTCTCCGTACCCGGCAGTAGGTCTCCACCAATCAAAAAGCTGTTTGTAAGGTCTCCACCAATCAAAGAGCTGTGTGTTTTATATATTTATTTATGCACGACAGACAGACAGACAATTAATCCCTGGTGGGCAGTATGGAACATTGTTCCTACCTGTATCAACTCTTCCTCTGCAAGCGATTTTGCCGCTGTGGAGGAGGAGGAGGCACGTGGAAGGCACTGGGAGTCAGATGTGATGAGTGCTGCATTGTCTCCAGAATTTATTGTGATTTTCTCAAATTCACCACCCACCTGCACAATATTGGTAACACAAACAAAAGATGCCGGTTCAGTCAACAAACAACACGGGATCATTTAAAACAGCTGTAAACATGTCTACAGGTCATCTATTGCTCGAGTATTTCATAACTTTCCCTAAAAGTAACCGACTTTCAACTGAACGTTCACCTGGTGTTGAAACACCACTCGTTTTGTGTTCATTTCCTTTTGTGTTCAGCCATCCCCGGCTTTTCCATCATCCCAATGACAAAGATCCCCCGCGTAGCCATCACCAGGCTGTTGGGGCAAGTCAGGGTCGGATGAAGGTTCTTGTAGGCCCTAGGCACTTCTGTTTCGTAGGTCTCTAGCGATATCTTGCTACAGTTGGTGCTGCTGCTGTTGCTGCTGCTGTTGCTGCTGCTGTTACTGCTGCTGTTGCTGCTGCCCCACGTCACGACTGCTCCCGCCGCTGTCACTCCGCTTGTTTCACGCGGCACTTGGTCCAGCCGCTGGGCAGATGTCGTGACTGCCGAGAGCGTTAATTGTGTCGTCCGTGCCCTCACTCGATGGGCAGCGCGCTGTACGCCGCAGACAAGCAGATTCAATTTGAAATTGTTGATGAAAATGCAAGGGAAGCCTAAAAACATTATACGCGAAAATTTCTTCAACAATTTTTCGCTATGATTATCATCTCGGATGACGCACCTTTAAAAGGACGCCGTTCATTTTCATCGATCATTTCTCTCACCTTGTGAAAAAAAGAAACGATTGCCATTGACGTGACTCTGCCTCTTTGTATACACACTGTCCATCCTTGAATAGAAATATATTTATTCAAGATATCTTGATTAGATTTTTTTAAATCATATAAACAAAAAAAAAGCATGGTCAACCACACCACGCCGGGCGAGGAAAAGTGGTGCGGTGTTTCAACCACACCACGCCGGCCAGCGGCCGCCGCCTTTTGCCCGTCTCCATGAGCGCGCTCAGACTTTGTTCGCATCGTCCGTGAATGACTGAAGTCAACGGAGCCTGTGCAGGATGTCGTGGTGGTTTTAGTCGCCGTACAAAAAGCCTCGGCTGAGTCTCAAGATTCGTTTGCACGAGGATCCTGCCGGTGAGGTGTTTGGCTGCCTGCCGAAGCAGCAATGAGAGTATAATTCAAGCAAACCAAGCGATATGCGGCCAACAGAGTTAGCCAGACTGCTTTTTCCTTTTGTTTCTTCCACTTTCTGCCATAGCTTGGGATAGCAGAAGTAATGACACGGCAGTTTGAAAGAAAACAGAGTCCTGGGGTACCACGTGACGCAGACACATGCGGACGCATATCCACACACACTCACGTGCACAAACACACATACAAAGATCCCCCGTATAGCCCCAACAGACTGTTGGGGCGAGTGCTGTTATCGAGCGCCTACGAAAGGCTGGCACGGCACACGAGGGGGTGGTGTGGCCTACACCCCACATGGCCGCCTTTGTCTCCCTGGTGCCGATGTTTACACGCACCGCAAAAGGTGCTCATTTGAGGCCGAGTCAATCCACACGCACTCAGCCGCACACAAAGACAATGATCCCCCGTATAGCCTTAACAGACTGTTGGGGCAAGCACTGTTAGTCGCACACGCGTACACGCCAGAGCGGCACTGCAACACCAGACGTACCGTGGGGGTGTTGACACACACACACATCTTGTGTGTAAAACCGCACGTGGTTTTGCCGAGAGGCGTTTGTCAGTGTGCGCGTAACTCGACGACTCAAACGCGTACGAAGAAATGAGGAAGCGCACCAAAGATAACCAAACAACGAAGCAGATCTCCCCCCCCCCTGTCCAAAATGCCAGTGTGTGTTATGGGAGTGCGTTCCCTCGACCTGGAGAGCAGGCGGAAAAAAACATTGAATGCGGCATAATTGAGCAGCTTTATCATGAGACCTCTCTTACTTTTGACAGTCTCAAAGTATGAAAAAGAAGAATGGGGTTTACACTTTCTGCCAATAAAACAGGAGGTGTTAAGATGTTGAAACAAGTTCGCGTGAACCACACCTACTTGCGGTGAACATGCAATCAAACGTGCTCTGATCATGTGGCATTGCCTTTGAAATTGATTGGCCGACACCAGAGGACGGTAGCCTTCTTTGTGGCCTCGTCTCACCGGTGTCAGACCACAGAACGCCAATAAGACGAACAGTACAAAGACCATGCACGTATCAGAGCATTTATAGCTCGGGGTGAGCAGCTCTTTCGTGGGACCTTTTTGGATTTACGCAAATGGATTGAGACACGTTATATCTACGGTTAATGCACTCTTGATTCCTTGCAAAAGGTATCTATCTATTTGTTGTTTGAACATTTTCTTAACACCTGTTTTATTTCCTTAAGGGTTCAAGCCTATTCTTATTTTTCATGCGGGATAATTGTTGCTTGCTCGACGAACGGCTGAATTGTAATATTCTTTTTTAAATGCAATCTTCATCATCGTCAATATCCACCAATTTACGCGTCGAACGGTGTCTGTTAGTGATGAGACAAAAAAAATCCATCATCATAACGGAACGATAGCACTTGCAAATATAAACCGCGTAAGAATTACGATTTTTTTTTAAAAATCCGTTTTTATATAACGAGCCCGGGGGCAGGAATTTGTGGCCCGCGGGCGGAATGTGGCGAGCATCCGTGAATAGTTTGCGAGCGCCTCTCCCCCGAGCCCTCTCTTGTCTCCCCCGATCTCTCTCGTCTCCTCTCTCCATCTCTTCTCTACATCTCCCTTGCATCTCCCATTCTTCCCGCTGGCGTGACGACCCAGAGCCCATGTCTCCCCTGCGGCCCGGTCACCGGTAAGCCGAGCGGACACGAGAGGGCTTTCCCACGAGAATCTCCCGAGTTAAATCGACGGGCCGAGCGCTCGCCATCGGATGAATTCGTCTCTTGGTGGAAGCGACTTGGGTCTCTGTTCACGGGACAGATGCTCGGCGAATGGACCGCTCTTCACTCTCGTCGAATTATCGCGAAGGCGGCTGTCGTTCCGCGGCGTGGATATCCGTCGACAGAGATGTGTTCACACGGAGACGTTCGGAGAGATGCGTTCATTATTTTACGTTCTCCTTCACGGATATCTTTTCACGAATTTAAACCCCGGTGACTAACGTAGAGCTGCGTTCGTCAGCGAGTTGCTGCTCAAGTGAGCATCAAAGCCGTGCTTAACTCCTGATTAACAGCGCTGGGCCGGTGGTGGGAATTCCTCATTTGTATGGCGGGGACGAGTATATCCACATGACAACCACTGTTGGCTTTACCACAAAGTGGTAGCTATTTTATCGACTCTGTCTAGATGATGGGCTAAGTCAACCCCCCAACCAGGTTTTGAACGTACCTTCTGATTGCGAGCCTCTCGCTCGCCCGCTCACCGACCTGGGCGGCTTTCTATTCATAAGCGCTATGCCATTCACTTTCATCGAGATCTGTTCATCGGTAACCTCTGTTCACTTTCATAGCGATCACTCAAAGTGACCACCATTCACTTTCATGGAGATCCGTTCATCAGTGACCTCTGTTCACTTGCATAAGCAGAATCATTATTATCAGCAGCAGCAGCAGCAACAGTAGTTAATAACATCGCCATCATCAGCAGCTGTCGTGTCTGTATCACCACTATCACCATGCACCACCATCATCAGCAGCAGCAGTCGTATTAGTATCACCATCATCAGCAGCAGTCGTATTAGTATCACCATCATCAGCAGCAGTGGGGCCACCCTTGTTATCAGTAGCAGGGACAGAGACGGAGCATTGTCAGTACTATGCTGTAGTTGTCGTCGTCATCATCATAGCGCTGTTGGCCAGGGCTCACCACACAGGCGGAGAATGACTCAGAACAGGCAGTCGGCGAGACTCTTCCTTGGTTTAACCGCAGCGAAATCTTGCTGACGTGTTAGCCAAAGGAGCTGTGCTGGTGGGATCATGTTGACTATGAGGACGAATGTGATGAGGATGGTGAGGCTATGTGGATGGTGAAGCTGATGATGTTTTTTTCTCTCTGGTGATGAGACTCATTGTTTTGAGCAGGAGAAAATCCGATGGGTTTGTTTATGGGGACGATTGCATTTCCCCGCCTGTCCGTCAATGTGTTGCAGTTAAACGACCATAATACACTCGTACGCATGATGTCAAACGTAAGCTGTCGTGAGCCTTTGGATGAAAGCTGGTCAAACCGGTCTCGGCATCGTGTGTGTGTGTGTGACAGCGAGAGAGTGAGTGAGAGTGAGCCAGCAAGTTCTGTCAATTACTTTATTTTGTTATTTTGTTTGTCCAGGCTCTTTGGCAAGGAGAGGGTTCTGTCAAGTTGTCGTGGTAGGAGGGTGTTGACGATTGCTGTGCATTACCCCAATTGAGTCATTTGCCTCGTGAGTTTTTCTTCTTCTTCTTCAAATTTTGGCAAACTTGGACCGTGACCCCCGGCACGCAACGGCCCCACTCCTGGCGAATGATGTCACGGCATCTTTGATCGTCCACTGCGAGCGAGGCAGACGGCGCCGTGTTGCCGGCCCGATGTTTTTTTTACGTCGATTATATCTGTGGGGCCCCCTTCTTCCAGTACTCTATTCATGTGCGTACCGTGTGTATTTGTTGAACTTCTTTCGCGCCGTACGTAGCCAACCAGGAGATGTAAAATGTAAATAAAGGATGTAACCTTTCTGGTTTCAATGCAGGTGTCAAGATGTTAAAACAAGTAAAGTCAATTTTAGAACAAGTCAAGTTTGTGTATACGCACCTTTGAGGCACAAAACTGCAACTCAAAGCGTCGTCACATTAATACGCAACGCTTAATAAGAAAAATTCTAAACAACCCGAAAAAAAATCTGGATTTTTACACACGATCCAGGGTTGTTTCAAATATAAAAACGATCAAGGAAACTGTGGCTGTAAATCAGTTGTCGTGACACCTAATACAGGGCATCGAGTCTGCAGAAGCCACACGTACTTGTAGTGGAAACAAACATATTCCTGCGGAGGGAGCTGGTAGGAACGTTGGGTTCCTCGGTCAATGGCCAGGGTCAACGGCGGCGTGGTGTATTCCGCAAATATGCCCGACTGTGAGGGCGGGCACAAGCCGGCGTGAGTAGGTTAAATGTTGAGTTTTATAAGGGCACCACGGGGTGACCAGCCCCTCCCCACCCAGCCCCTCCCTCCCCACCCAGCCCCTCCCTCCCCACCCAGCCCCTCCCTGCACGACGGACGGACACAATAATCCCGTGGGCTGGTGTAACCAGGAGATTCCTTCCAGTAATATGCTTTGGCAATGCATACATCGACGCTGAAACTGATAAAGAGGCTGTTACGGGGCGTGGTCCCGAGTTGGAAAAGTGAAGTGGCACTTTCGCGTTTGATTTCCCTTCAGGGCTTCCCACTTGCACCAGCCACGGCACTCGCATTCACTTGACGAGCTCTCTGGCCAATCGTCATCCTTGCACCACGCTGGCCAGGGCAGGGCTATTGGTGAGCGCGCAGGCTGGGACAGGTTCACATATCGCTCGCCACCGATGTTAAGGCCGTGGACGGTCATCTGAAATCATTCGCCAACAAGGCCAAGGACTTAAAATGACTTTTACACTTAAAATGACTTTTACACTAACTATAACATTTTACCCAAAATAATTACACCTTTCTATATTTACAACGTGTAATCTTTTTTGTATTTTTGGATTTTAAGATTGTTTAATACGGTTAATTCACATTTTACATTTCACATTTTATATGGTCGACTTATTCATAATTTTACAGATTTTAGCCTCTTAATTTTTAATTATACTTTGTAACGTTAGTATAGTTAGAGTGTACACCTTTTATATACGTTTTTAAGATTCCTATATGTTAAATGTATGCACCGTCCTGCCACAGTGAATTCCTTGTTTGTGCGGACTTACATGGCGATTAAAACTGTTTCTGTTTCTGAAACGAGTGCAGCTCCCCCTCCTCACCACTCCTGCCCCCCCTCCCATCTCACGTAAGCATTTGTTCCCCCCAAGCCTTGCTCTGGGCCTCCCCTAGATCAACTCGGCCCGAAATGAGAAATAGCGCACGTGTTGGCGGCAGTAGGGTCACGGTCTTAATCGTCGTCAGTGGGCGTCCATAAATGACGTCACGCACCTAGGAGGGGAGGGGGGGTCAGACATTTGTGACGATGTGTGACGATGGGGGGGGGGGGTTAAAAATCTGACGCCACATCAAAATTCCTAACTTTAAATAAATATTGACAACACGTTCTACTTAATTATATAACCTTTTTAATAAATGTTTTCTCCTACAACATCAGAGTTCAGCGCCACATTAAATACGCACTACAATGACAATAGTTTAAAGCGATTTGAAGCATTTTCTATTTTTATTTTGGGGGGGGGGGGGGGAGAGCTTTGTGACGTCATATTTGAGGGGGGTCTGACTTTTTGTGACGCCGTGTGACGAGGGGGGGGGGGGGTCAAAAATCGTCCAAAATCGCGTGACGTCATTTATGGACGGCCCTTCACCGAGATTGCCGGGAAGAGGAGAGCAGTGACTCTGGGCATGCTTTGTGATGCCCCCTCCCATCCCCCCATCAGCATCCACGAACTTTGATCACTTCACTTGTAATGCAGTAGCGGCAGCGGTAGTTTCATGTCCAGCGTGAGCGCCGTTTCACGTGCACTACTGTACTGCATCTCCCAAATCGTCGAGGAGCCACAGACGAGCGGGAAACGGTGTGGGGAGGAGGTCCTCATCCAGCAGTGGACTGAGACGATGTTTCAAGTGTTAAGTTGGTTTTGTTTGAGCGGGTGAGGACTCAAGAGAACGGTCTCCTTCACGAGAGTGAACCGGGTCACCAAAATTGACCGAAGCCAAAATAAATCAAAATCAGCCCAAAATTTTTTTTTTTTTAAAACCCCGTACCCCCCAGGGGATGGGGGGGGGGGTAATGTTTATACAGCGCCTGCTAGGCCTCGGTCCCGTCGTTGGTTAGTCCAACTTGTTGTTGTTTTGCTACCACGAGTCGTGTTTATTCAAACGTAACAGTATCCGAAAGGACGATTTTCAAAAGAACAACAACATACGGCTCGTCAAAAGAAAAATGCCACCCGAGGCCAGGACGTGCATTCACATGTCTGTGATTTGTTTACACGGTAGATGTCTAGACGTTTATTTAAAACGCAGAGTAGAAACAGAGAGAGAAGGAAGGGGTGAAATGTTGTATTTGTGTGAGTGGCGGCACAGGTTGTGCGTGCAAGTATCTTTTTCATTTTTACAGTTTCATACCACCGAGAAATAAACTTACAGTCAACATTGCTTTGAATCGAAAGGGAAATGCCGACATTCAAATGTCCCATTTAGCGTGTGCTCTGTAACCCACTACTTATAGGAACGATCCTGGAAAACCTCTTTACAAGTTTTTTTTTGGGTTAGATCGTGTAAATATATAAATGAGTCGTTAAACCAGCCACCACCCGACACAGCCAATTAGTAAGGTTTAGTGTCACGTAAACAGAACGTGCCAATTCGTTACTAGTATTATGGATGATATTGGTCGAGAAAACCGACATGTTAAAACCTCCTTCCCACAATCTTTGCACCTGCTGTGGTGTCTCAAGCAGTAGCTTATATGTTGTGGACTCCCATCCCACACTCTCTCATCAGATGTGTAGCTTCTGACCAGTTGCGTGTTCTGGAATGATAATTTAGCTACGCACGCATCACTATGAGACATCTCCTGTGCGTGCAAGTGAGAGGATCTGAATGGGTGTGTACTGCACAAAGAGTGGCAATACCCCCGTGGTTGTCAAAGCCCGCAATGGTTTCAAATGTGTGGCGGCCCCTGACACTGATGCTGTCTTATCGGCGAAAAATTACCCAAACCCCCCCTCCCCCTCTGTAAATTAGTGAAGAACACCGATCTGCATGATGACGCTAAGAGGCAGACGGGAGCAGGCCGCATCGAGTGCCCTTCAGTGATCATGAAACTTATTTTGTTTAAACTGTTTTTGTTAATTTACTAGGTAAGGCCCGCTGAACTATACAGCTGTTTTTCAGAAGCGAGCTGGTCACAAATGTTAGCTCATAGAAGTGGCGTATCATGTGGAAATTTATAGTAACCAAATACTCTAAAGGCATGTTTCTAAATGTGGAGGGAAAAACCGGAGGACCCAGATAAAAATCCATGTGACCACGGGGAGAACATGCAAACTCCAAATAAACTCTACCTAGTTTACACAACAAAGGCTCATTCCTAAAAGCGTGCTTCAGCCGCACCGAACCTCACAAAAATAATATTCAGGGCCTACCTTGGCTCCTCCCACCCTCAACCAGTATATATAAAAATACGGGTTTCTTGGAATTTCTCTCACTTGATACAGCTATCGTGCTGTGACTGTTCCACCTGAAGACGGAAGCTTGTGTTGCCTTCGAAACGTCGTGATTTTAATTTTAATTTTATTTGTATTTTACTTTTATTAATTTTAATTTTTTACCTACGTGACTTTACCGAAAAAACCTAAGAATATAAATATACAGGTGTCGGGGTTGGGATCGAACCCACGACCTCCTGCATACCAGGCGAGGTAGTTAACATCTCGCCACTGGCCATCGTGGCGCCCATGAATGGCTACGACAGGACCTGCCATGACTTGAGGGCACCATGGACGATCGTAACAACAACGGAGTGGCGGCATTGGAATAGAACGTGTTTAAGAGTACGGGCACGGACGCCAAGGAGATGGAGCGATGAAATCGGCTCGTGTGCAGGTGCTAGGTGGATTGTTGCATTTGCAGGAAGCCTTCATCCAGCAGTGGCTGCTGATGATGATGGTGATAAAGTTAAAGGAATTTCAATTTTAACCAGTCCTGCCCCCTCCCTACCACCCACCTTGACGTGGACGGAGCGATACTGGAAGGAGGCGAAATTGTTTGATCAATAATTATTTTATCAGAGCATGATTTTTTTTGCACGTTCACCACAAGTGCGCGTGGTTAATGCGGACAGGATTCCTTGCAAACGGTTTCTGTTTTGTGTTTTAACATCTTAACACCTCTCTTATTGCCATAAATGGTAAAAAAAAACAATTCTTACGACTAAAATTAGATTGTAAAACTGTGTGTGTGTCTGTCTGGGGAACGGTGGCGCAGTGGTTAGCGCACTGCGCCTCGAACCGGGCCAATTTCCCGCTCACGACCAATACCACGTGGCGAATATTTGAACCAGCACCTAGGTCGACTCAGCCTTAATTCACCAGTACCCTGTGATGTTA
>CM025611.2:5563752-5582330 GCA_014621495.2 Entosphenus tridentatus
CCCCCCCGTGTAATCACATTACATTGCCTTCGTTACATAATAGCCGACGTACAGTGTTACGGGGCTTAAGGGTGGCCGCCGCGGTTTGTTTTCTCATTCGAGTTGACGTTTTGAGTTGCGCCGCACAAGAACAGGAAGAGACACAGAGAGAGAGAGAGGGCGGCTATGGCTGACTCAGGAAGAGGGCGTTGTGTTGTAGCCGCAGCAGCAGCAGCAGCCGCCCCTACAAACAGCAGACACCCCTACAAAACAGCAGACACCCCACTTACACAGCACGCATCCCCACGTACTGCTACCCAGCGCTCCATCATTCCGGCTGGAGGGGGGTCATCTCCGTATTTCTGCCAGGGCTTAATAGATGCTCACATCTCTGGAGGGCGCCTTTCTGCTTCTCCCCCCTCTCTCTCCATCCCCACGATCTCGCTGCTCGTCTCATCTCATCTCTCTGTCTCTGTCTGATTCTTCTCTCTCTCCATCCCGACATCTCCTCTCTCAGCTGCGTCTTCATCTCCTCCGCTCCCTTCTCTCTCTGCGTTGTCGCCTAACGGCCCGAGAGAGTCTGCTGGAGGCGACATCTCAACAATTGTGTAAATTCTCAGATCGAAAAAGAAAAAACCGCGTACGTCGCCGCTGGTTTGAGACTTTTCCGATAGTTTTGTTTTGAAATATTTACTTTTTTTTAGTTAACTTGCGTGTGGTCAAAATTTTATATATTTAAAAAAAAATTACTTTCATCGAAGCCGGCGGGACGTGCCGACCGCTCCGGGTGTGCGTCTCTCTGGTGAGTACCGTTTGAGCCAAACCATCCCTGCATCATCATCATCAGCCATGCTCTATCCACTGCTAGATGACCCCCCACTCACCACCACCAGCCGGAGCCGTCATGGTCTCGCCACGTGACGATCGGTCCAGTAGCCGAGCGATTTTCGTCACGCGTTCGGTCAACTTCGTCGTCAGTCGCTGTCACCGTGGCATGTGTTGTTGTTGTTGTCGAAGTATACACACTGGGGAGTGATCTTGAACCTGTGGTAGTGTCTCTTGAGAGCCCGGCAGTGTGCGTTGGGCTTCGCATTGCTCTGGACGTCATCGCTTTGTGCGCCCTAACGGAAGACGCGACCCGTTCAATGAGCAGCAGCAGCTTCTTCTCGAGAAGCTACACGCACAGCCTCTGTGTCCTGGGGGGGGGGTCCACATGAAGTTCGAAACTTTGCTAATGACAACAACAACACAAACAACACTCTAAAGTAAAATTTAGATTTTAAGCTTTCGTGACTGCAGGGATTCATCTTCTTGGTTCTTTCGGTAAAGTCACGTAGAAGGGAAATAATAAAGTAATAAAAATAAAACATTACGTTGTTATTATTTTATAATTTCCTTCTATGTGACTTTACCGAAAGAACCAAGAAGACTCTAAAGTTACTTTCGGCAGTGCGGTAGAATGTCTCTGGAATGACACGACATTGGCGCAGTCAAAACCACAGCGACTTTGCTCGAGCAGGCCTGAAAGTCGCTCGCAAGGATCACGAACTCGTGAATCTTCAAGCGAAAACGCTCACCGATGGGCATTGGCCAGACATCACGATGGAGCAGGACCCTCCCGAAAAATATATATCTCCCGAAGATTTTCAAGCTAAATAAAGGGAGTTACCAAACTATGATTGGTATAGTTGTTATAGTTTGGGTTTGTTCCGATTAAGCCATTCATTACAATGCAATGTCAAACGAACCACCACCACTCCCCCTGCCCCCACGTGGTGTGACCGCTGTAATATTTATCACAACCTCACCCTCGTTACGTCACCGAGGTGCCTGCCGTGGAGTGCACTGGAAACCACTTTTTTTTTAATTCCTCATTTATTTATTCAGCGTGTGCCTTTGAGACCCGGGGTCCATCGTGAGAGTCGGAGCTCGCAGAAAATAAATGGGTGTTTATTCGCGACACGGAAAGAGGTCCCGTTTTTAGCCAGTTGCCCGGCTATAATTTGTGAGAGAGATCCAGTTGTGCTTTCGGCTCGGAAGAGCAACATCATCAAGAGCGATCCCATGCGGAGGAACATGCCAGGATCATTCGCTTCCTGGTTGAGGGGGGGGCACGGCGGTTCTGACGAAGGGGGCACTTCTTGTATTGTGCCGGGTCCAATAGATGCTCACTAGCAGCAGTGCTTTGCCCCAAACAGGCTATCACAGTTATGGAGGAGGCATCATCAAGAACGATCCCGTGCGGAGGAACATGCCAGGAACATTATCTCCCGGGGGGGGGGGGGCACGGCGGTTCTGACGAAGGGGGCACCTCTTGTATTGTGCCGGGCCCAATAGATGCTCACTAGCAGCAGTGCTTTGCCCCAAACAGGCTATCACAGTTATGGAGGAGGGTTGGTCCTGGTCTTTGAGCATTTTGTATTGGTGGTAATAACCACCGTGGGCCGGTGTCAGGGTCGCAAAAACCGTAGCAGGACCCTCCTGAAATGGAATCTTGAGACTCGGCGTGAGACTCTTTATTTTCACGAACAAACGCAGTGGTATTAATACAGCAGTGTAACGACGACGGCGACGACGATGAAGAATTGAACTCTGGCCAGGACTCGAACTCTGGCCGCTGAGCTCATCAGCAACGGCGTCGTGAACCGCAGTGACGCAACACCACACACACACACACACGTGACGTGCAGCGTGTGCGTGTGTGCTGCGTTGGTGCGCGTGTGTGTATACAACCCGATATACAAACACGCTTGCACACGCATTCACACAATTGGCTGGCAGCGATAACGAATGCTGTAGTGCAAATAACTTGAAAGCAGCGACGCGTATTTTCTTTGGTCAAGGTTCATGCTGAGATTGTGGTTTCACTCCCGCAATCAATCATGGTGCTGGCGCTGCCACCGTGGGTCGCATTGATTCACGGCAGAAAGGGCTCTAATTTCCCCGTTTTATTCATCATCGTCATCATTACGATTATGTGCCCTACAGAATGTTTGGTTGTTGCCTGGTTCCCAACAGCTTAACCGGTGGGAAAGGAATAAAGATTTAAATAACAAATGACATTTATAAAGCGCATTTCAACAAAGTGCCCAAAGGATCCAACGAGCTGGCTGTTGACAACCTATGAGTCTCAGTTTTCACCTCTCTCCCCGCTCCTGAAGAAGGGCTATTTCTCAAAACGTTGGGATTGGGGTAGTGTGAAAGAGTTGGTCTTTGGGCTACTGCTATGGTTTGGGCTCGGGTTAGAATTCTCGGTAAGGCTTTAAGGGTAAGGTTGGGTGTGTTATTAAGGTTTGAGTTGTGGCCTGGTTTCTGTACTTTAGTAGCATTAGGGTGAGGATGATAGGTAAAGACAATGGCTACTGTTAGAGTGTTGGTCTATTCGTGAGGGTGACACTCGTGATAGAAGTACAGGTGAATATTTTATGCTTCTTTCGGTAAAGTCACGTAGATAAAAAAAAATAACAATAAAATAATACAAATGAAATAAAGTGAATAATAAAATAATAAAATATCACAACGTTTCGATCGCAACACAAGCGGTCGTCATCAAGAACAGGGTTATTTTTTATTAACTTTTTCATTTGTATTATTTTATTGTAACTTTTTGGTTCTTTCGGTAAAGTCACGTAGGTTGAAAAATTAAACAAAAAATATTGTTATTATTTTATTTTATTGTTATTATTTTTCTATCTACGTGACTTTACCGAAAGAACCGTAGAATATGAATTCCTACAGTCACGAAAGTTTTAAGTCACAAGTACAGGTGAAGTTTATTTGTTGAATGTTGGCTTTGGTTGTTGTTGGGGTTCATAGGCAACGTTTATGTTTGGGCTAGAACTACAGTATCTGTATGTAATGCTTAGGCTTGGGGTAGGGTTATGGTGAGTTCTGTTATTATGGTTTTGATTAGGGCTGGGATTTGGACTTTGGGTAAGGTTCAGGATTGGAGTGGCATTAGTGTTAGAACGAGGTTACGATTGCATTTGGGCTATGTTTCTTTAAGATTTGGATATATATAGGCATGTCCTGACGGTATTAATACAACAGTATACGTAAGACTATATAGTGAGTGTTAGGACCATGGCTGGTCAAACACACGATCTCATTGCCTAGCGACTCCAACTCAGCTTTCGTGTTCACTATGCCTCTCCAACTCAAGGTCATCAGCCTCCCAGCCGGGGCTGTCCCACACAACATCATCATCACCGTCATGTGCCAACTCGCTCCTGACGCCGTGCGCTGGGTTTACAGCGAGCGTGAGTCATAGCGGCCGAGGGTCTCCCTGCTCAAACGCCTAAGACCAAATTACCCTGAATCAGCCAGTCAGTCAGGGTACGCCTTTATTTAGCCAGGAGACGAAATATGCCCTTTGAGACACGCGAATCAACATCGATTTTATTTTCGCCACAGCGAACCTGTTTCTCTCTCCCGTTCTCGTGAGAATTCGGAAGCTAAGTGGGGGTTTTGGGGCCTGGGCTTGGTCCGTGTAAAGTTGCAATGAAACAGGGATATGTCAGGGGAAGAAAAGGAAGAATATCTGACAATACACGAGGAGGAGGAGGGGGAGAAGAACCTCATTGTGAATGGCAAAGTCTTGAGTGGTGGGTCGTTACGCAAAACCGACAAACGCCGGAAACTTTTAATGGCCTGGGGAAGAATGGCAGATTTCCCAGGACAGTTCGATCCTCCAACAAGAGAATGGACCTGGAAAAATCCAGGACAGGTGGCAACCGTGTTTGAGCCTGGTTAGTTTATTAATGTTGACTCGTGCATGAGGCCTGTTTTCGCCGTGCAAAAGTTTTCAGTAAATATAATAATTTACATGACATTCTTTTTTTAACATTTTTATCTATGAGCAATACCCTAATAACTACGCATTTTTTTACGCCAAAAAATACTAAAATTGGTGACGACTTGATACAACTTCATATATTTAAAGATGTACCAATCGAAAACCGCTCAATATAAAGATGATGTTCTTATATATTAGAAAGAACTCAGATGTATTCACTTCATACTCAATGAGGGGAGCTCCTGTCTTTTACCGTTTTCTAATTATTCAGATTTGAACATCATAAAATGCGTATTTTTTTTCGTTCAAAACCACTTGAATCCGAAATATCTCTAAAACAATAAAAGATAGAACAATGGTTCTCGATTTAATCATATTTGCCGTTTAATGCTCTACCAAAGGAAAAAAAACTGCAATCTTATGTATTGAACGGTTTCTGAATGACGCACAAACATGTTTATGGGACACTTAAAATCGAGATTTGGGGGTCTTAAAATAAAAAATCTCGGATTTTCAGATTTTTCATGTTGTTTGTGTCCTAGAAGCTACTTGTGTACCAACATTCAGCGTTCTACCTTGTCGTTTTTGAGACATACAGATTAAGGTCTTCATTTATTTCCAAGATTATGCAGGCCAACCCAAGAAAGCCTCGCCGAGCCTCATGACTCTTTGATTAGGAGGGCCACGCCAGGTTTTCTCGCAGTAGGGGGCGATTGCTGATCTATAATCCGTCATGGGCAATTTGCGGTGTCGATTTTTTTCAAACGAGGTGAATATGGACCGTGGCGCCAACAAGACGATGGCCTACTCTTCTGAACGACGTCACTGGGGTCTTTAACATCCACCGCAAAGCTCATGGTGTGTGGTAGTATTTTTAAGGTTAATACGCCCGCGGTATTTAAAAAAAACTATTTGACATTTGTTTTCACCCAGGTAAGGCCCACTGAGCTATATAGCTTTTTTTCAGAAACGACCTGGCCACAAATGATAGCTCAACGAATTGCCTTATCACGTGGAAATTTATAGCAGCCAAATACTCTAAACGCGTGATGTTGATTCAAAATGTGGAGGGAAAAACCGGAGGGCCCGAAGAAAAATCCACACGACCACAGGGAGAACACGCAAACTCCAAATATGTAGTGGTCAGGGTCAGAATCGAACGCACAACCTCCTGCATACCAGGCGAGGTAGTTAACATCTCGCCACCGTGGTGTCTCAGTTTTAACCAGGGCAGCCGCTGTATTCGAGCAACACATTGCCGCTGCGCCTTGTCACACTTCTCCTTGGATGGGCAACCACCAGGACTTGTCGAATGTTGCGGTTGTGGGGCCGCTAGACGGGACCATGAGTTTCGACATGCGTCCCCTCGTCTGTTTACACAACCGTGCAATGTTCACCCTAAATCTAGTTTAATGTTTCTGTAACTTAATGTTACTAATGAACGGCTTTTAAAAGTAATCGGCGTTCTCCGGTTTCCTTCGAACATGAAGCCAAACTCTCGTTAATAGAATTGGGCCAAACATCCCGATGTAGCAGAACCCTGCCTGGAAGAAAAAAAACTTGGAGACTCGGTGAGCTCTCCCGAGTAAACAGTTGGCATTGTCATTATTTTGATTTGAAGCTTTCGTGACTGCAGGGATTCATATTCTTGGTTCTTTCGGTAAATTCACGTACAAGGGAAATAATAAAATAAAATAAATATTAAACAATAAAATTCTCACGACGTTTCGACTGCAACACAAGCAATCATCATCAGGTGTGAAATCTACAAGAAAATTTGAAAAAAAAACGCCACTTTTTTAAAATTTTCTTGTTGTAGATTTCACACCTCATGATGATTGCTTGTGTTGCAGTCGAAACATCGTGATAATTTAATTTTGTATATTTTATTATTTTATTATTTCCCTTCTACGTGACTTTACCGAAAGAACCAAGAATATTATCATTATTATTCACAATATTGATTACAGTCGTATATAAGCACTACGGTGAAGCTGCCATCGCAGAACCTTGAGGGATATGTAGACGGCCTGGGGAGGCCTATGTCGAGCAGTGCATTGGTCATGGCTGATGATGATGATGATGCTCGGGATGATAATGGACTTGGTGATGTTCATGATGGTTGCGATGATTATGATGACGATTATGTTGATCGCCACTCACTGAAATCTTCACAGAAAAATAGTGTACCCATCACGCGCACGTCTGTCACAAAGACCACGTTGTTTAATTGGGTTTGTTCCTGATATCTGCTGTTCCACGCTGTGTTTTTGTATCGTAAACCAAACCCGGTTTTCCAGTTCGAACGCTCGTCGCAGGGGTTTCTGTTGTTGCCTTTCCTGTTCTACGTGATCCCCGTGCGAGTTGGAGACTGGATGGGTGGGGGAGGGAGACTTGGGTAGGAGATTCAATGGGTGTTGGACTAGATTCGTGAGAGGCACAGGGGGTGGTTATGAGGGTTAGTGTTAGGGGAAGTGGAAGGGTTACTCTGTCCCCATCTCTTGAGTGGGTTTTTCGAAATGAGCTCAGCTGCGGCTATATTTAGCTCTGAACTCGGATTTTTCGGGGGGAGGGGGGGTCGAGATTTTACTGAGTTTACATTTTTCCCGAGTCAAGTTGCAAGGATTTGAAATGTGTTTATCACTGCGTTCCCGACTTACTGTTCTGCTCAAATAAGTGCTACTTAATTGAGTACAAGTACAGTATATATTTCCAAACGGTTACTTTTGTTGAATTTTCACTCGTAAAAAAAGGTACGAGTTTAATTGATACCGAAGGTGACTTTTATTTGAGAGAAAGTAAATGTGAAACAATTGAGAATAATTTCTTGGGTCAAAATATAAAAAACCCAGCAACGTTGTTCAGAACAAGAGACGGAGCAACATCCACACGAACTTCATTTCTCCGATAACGTCGATGTAAAAACAAAGACCGCGCCGAACATGCAACAAAATAAACACGTCACGCTCTGGCCGTCTCGACCAGAGGACACCAATAGACGTCTTGGGAGACTAGTCTCTGAGTGGTCCACACCAGAGAGGCTTTTGGTGTCCTCTGGTCTAACGCTGTTTGAGACGAGTCTCTAATAAAAGCTGCCTCTGGTGTGGACCAATCAGTTTCAAAGACAATGCATTTACTACCAGGGCATGCTTTTTGTTTGCATGTTTACCACAATTTTCTGTGGTTAATGCAGACAGGATTCCTTGCACAAGGTTTCAATTTGTCGTTGTAACATTTTAACACCTGTATTATTGCCAGAAAGGTTAGATTTTTTGTTGCTATTTCATTTATACCTGATGATGATTGCTTGTGTTGCAATCGAAACGTCGTATGCTATTATTGAATTTATTATTTTATCTTTATACGTGACTTTACCGAAAGAACCAAAGAGTCATTCCTGCAGTCACGAAAGCTTCAAATTAAGATTTAGGGTAACACCTATTCCTATATTTGATATTGGTAAGGGAGGTCTCACGATGTACAATAGGTCTCTCTGCTTTCTTTCTGCCAGGAAGGGCTCACGAAACCGTGCACGATGAGCGTCACTCAACGACAGGGGCTCGCAGACGAACGAATGGAGTTGAAATGTCACGGAGATTCGCGTCACAGTAATTCATCCCGCGCGTAGCTGTGGGAGAAGGGTCTTTAGTTCGTGCACTGGAGCCGTGACGGGGGGGGGGCAGCCTTAGGGGAGGCCTTCATCCAGCTGTGGATAGATAATATCGAATGATGATATTAATAGGTGCTCGCAAGTAGAACCTTTCTACGTCGTCTCTAATAGTTAACGAGTCGGCGGGGCTTGGATATTTTATTGTTGCATTAGGAGCGCCGGCGGTGCTGAGATGTCATCTCCCTGGTATGCAGGAGGTCGTAGGTTCGATCCCGACCCCTGATGCCTGCTGTATATTTGGGGTTTTCGTGTCTCTCTCCCCGTGGATTTTTCTCCGGGTCCTCCGTTTTTTCCCCTCCACGTATAGAATTAACACGTGTGCGTAGAATATTTGTCTGCGATAAATGTCCACGTGATTAGCCACTTAGTTTAGCTCTGAATTGTGGTCAGGTCGCGTCTTAAAAACGGTTATACAGCCCAGTGGGCCTTACCTGGTAAAATACAATTTAAAAAAATAGTTGAGATTTTCAAGGTGTGCTAGGTGCGTGGGGCTTGCCAAGTGCGTTCGATATTCTAAGTGTGTTGTGTGTGTTTAGTTGCGATAGCTCCGCCAGGGTTGCCAGGTGTGTTCGACATTCAGTACCATGTGCGTGGTGTGTGTGTGTGTGTACGTGCGCTGAGTGTCTGGGGCGCACAGGTGTGTGAGATAAGAGTGTACTATTGTTGTGCCGGGGGGCGGTTGTGTTACGTATGCGTGGGGCGCACGTGCGTGAGTTGTGTCGTGTTTGCCAGGTGTGTTAGATCCACAGTGCCAGGTGTGTGCGCGTGTGTGTTGGGGGGGGGGGTGGACGCTGCACGTGTGTTTGAGAGATGCCACCCCGATCGTCTGCCTCGCGATAAACAACATCTGCAGTGCGGTTGTCGCCTTTGCCCCGGGGACATTGCAGGGATCCGAGGTTGGAAAAACTCTCCGAGCCTCCCTCCTCCCCACACCTCTTCAACGCCACCACCATCACCTCCTCCTCCTCCTCCTCGCTCCCTTCTCGCTCCCCTCTTCTCCCCTGTCCTCACCGCTCTCCTCTCCACGCAGCGAGCCGCACGACCCATGGCCATACGCATCATGGACACACTGCGTACAAAACGAAATGAAACCAACTCGCTGCCGTCATCATTGGCATTGGGTGTAAATGTGCTCGTGAAACTCCGCGCGCAGTACCCAGGAAAGCCTCTCCCTGAGTCTCAACACTCTCTCGCTCTCAGGAGGGTCCTGCTAAGTGTTCGCAGGAAGAGAATTGTATTTTAAAATACAATGTTATTATGTTTTATTTTTATTAATTTATTATTTCTGTTCTACGTGACTTTACCGAAAGAACCAAGAAGATTAATCCCTGCAGTCATGAAAGCTTTAACTCGAAGGAGGCGACATTTACTATCTGTAATTCATTAAAAAAAAAATTTGTTTTGGAATTTTGAACAACAAAAAAACCGCCACCACGTGACGCCGGCACGCGGCGGCCCGCTCCTGTTGAAAGACGTCACGGGGTCTTTAAAATCCACGGCGAATCGTCGTGTTGTAAGGTTAACGTATCCTCAGTAATAGCCAGGGCGTTTTAACACGTCGGCTTTCAAGGCCAATATTATCGACACATTTATAGTTTTACGCGATCTAACCCCCCCCCCCCCCAAATAAAATAAACCCACATTTTATTATGGATAACCAGGGCGGTCTGCCGGATTTTAACCGCGAACCTTTACTGCAAGCGGGGAAAGGGCTACCGTTGGGCCATGCCATAGCAAGGACATGCGTGTCTCTTTGTCTTTGTAGCCATGTGTGTCTGTCTGTGTCTGGGCGTGTGTGTGTGTCTGTGTGTCTGGGGTGTGTGTCTGTATCTGGGTGTGTGTGTGTCTGTCTGTATCTGGGCGTGTGTGTGTGTCTGTCTGTATCTGGGCGTGTGTGTGTCTGTCTGTGTGTATGTGTCTGTCTGTGTGTATGTGTCTGTCTGTGTCTGGGCGTGTGTGTGTGTGTCTGTGTCTGTGTGTCTGGTGGGGAGCGGTGGAGTCGCGGTTGGCACTTCGCTGCGCTACGAACCCGGCGGCCCGAGTTAGATCCCCGCTCACAGCCACAGCCAGTGACGACTATCTGAACCGGCCTTGGGCCTCCCCTAGGTCGACTCAGCCTCAAATGCGTACTTGGTGCGGTGTGTAAACATATACACTAGGGAGACAAAGGCGACCGGCCATGGTGTTGGCCACCCACCCCCTCGTGTACCGTGCCGGCCTTCATAGGTCCTCGCTAACAGCACTTGCCCCTACAGTGTGTTAAGGCTAAATGGGGGATCTTTGTCTTTGTATGTAGTATATATATGTGTGACTGAGCGTATATGCGAGTGAGTTAATGTGTCTTTGTCTTTTTGTATGGGGAAGTGCAAACCCTAACCATGCGAGTTCGATTCCCGCTCATGGCTAACATCAGCGATGAATTCAGTATTGTATATCTAAACCGGCTCTGTGCCTCCCTTAGGCCGAGTCAGCTCTAAATGAGTACAGTACCTCATATGGTGTGTGAACATCGCCATTGGGGAGACAAAGGCGGCCGGGTGGACAGCTGGCCACCCAACCCCCCCCCATGTGTCATTTCAGCTTTCATAGGTGCTCTTTAAAAACACTTGCTCCAACAGTCTGTTATGGCTATATGGGAGATTATTGTGTTTGTAAATTATATATCGGTGCATCTTGGCGCATCTGTGTCTTTCTGTGCACACGCACGTGCATTACATATTACTATGACAGGGGAAAGTCGATGAACACAAGTCACGAGGCGTCAAATGCACGCAAATCCGTACACCTGCTCAACGCGACTTGGTATTTTTTTCCTCCTTTACATTTTTCTTTTATTTAATTTTTTTTTACTTCTTCATTTTGGGTTTTCTACTGCTCACACTTCCTTAAAATGGTTTCTGCAGGAAGGACTTGGCTCACGTGCACGATTTTGGAGATAACTTGAGAGTATTTGACTAAGAAAAAGCTGACGTTCCTCGAGTCGAGGAACGTCAGACAATTGTCACCTCAAGCATTTTTGTCTAAAGGTAAAGGCGCAGCCCTGCAATTACTTGTCCACGTCCACTGCCGGCAGAACGGTCTCAACCACAGTGGGGAGCTCTTGAGAGCCGCAGTAGAAGGTATTCTGGACCATTCTTCCACACCCTAAATAGTAACGTAAATGTTACGTTAGAATACGCCTTTTAAAATTCTAACCAAAGTGTAAGCAAAAACGACGTCACTGTCAGTTCATGGTCAACCAGCCACAGTTATCATCATCATCGTAGCCGTGGTCTGTCCACTGCTGGATGAATTCCACCCTATGCCCCCCCCCCCCATCTGTCCTGTGATGTCATGAAATCAATCTAACTCACCCCACATGAGCTCATCGTATCGCTGCATCGTCGCTCGGAGGGCTGACCCCCAGGGCCTTCTTCTGCTGCTGCTGCTGTGTGTGTGTTGATTCCCCTTCTTCCTGTGGAAGACTGCCCAGCATGATCCACGACTCGGGCACTGCGCGATGTGCTTCGGTCACGACTGAAGACGCACTTGGCTGTACCATCGCGCGTGAAGCCACTCCACCAACAATGCAATCTGCTAACCCCCTCGTGTTTATTGTCTTGCACGGCACATTGTGTTTTTGTGTTTGTGGAGCGTTGGCATTTTCACACGTACAGCGCGTTGTGATCTCTCAATGAAAGGCGCTATATATAATCATAACAAGTATTATTCTGTCTTGACTTGAAGCTTACGTGACTGCAGGAATCATATTCTTGGGTCTTTCGGTAAAGTCACGTAGATAGGTTGCAACTGGAGATAAGGGAGCGTTTCGATCGCAACACAGGCGGTCACCTATATATAGTCAACTATAAGATAGTGAACTATAAGATCCTGATGACGACCGCTTGTGTTGCGATCGAAACGCTCCCTGATCTCCAATTGTAACCTATCTCCGTGACTTTACCGAAAGAACCAAGAAAACAAGTATTAATTTTGATGAGGGTTTTCCCCTTTTTTCTGGCAACAAAACAGGTGTTAAGATGTTAAAACACCAAACTGAAACCTTTTACAAGGAATCATGTCTGCATTAACCACAATGCTTGTGGTCAGAATGCCAAAAACATACTCTGATAATATATGCATTGTCCTTGAAACTGATTGGTCCACACCAGAGGAAGCTTTCTTTTGAGCTTCGTCTCAAACGGTGTTAGACCAGAGGATGCCTGGTGTGAACCAGAGGTCGCAAACGGGTTTTGATTCCGTACCCGTACCCGACCGTACCAGGGTCGCAAACGGGTACCCGTACCCGTACCCTACCTGATACCCGTCTACCCGTACCCGGCCGGGTATCGGACACCCGATTGCGACCTCTGGGATGAAGCCATGTTGCAGGCGCGGGTGGGTTGATTCTAGGAACTTGAATTGTGAGAAGAGACAAGACGTTGGGAAATGAATGACAAACGGTGACTCACCAGTGACTCACGGCCTACCCGTACCTGTACCCGGCTGCACCAGGGTCGCAAACGGGTACCCGGCTACCCTTACCCGGCCGGGTACGGGTAGCCGGGTATCGGGTACCCGATTGCGACCTCTGGGATGAAGCCATGTTGCAGGCGCGGGTGGGTTGATTCTAGGAACTTGGAATTGTGAGAAGAGACAAGACGTTGGGAAATGAGTGACAAACGGTGACTCACCAGTGGCTCACGGCCTACCCGTACCCGTACCCGGCCGCACCAGGGTCGCAAACGGCTACCCGTAGCCGGGTATCGGGTAGAGTACGGGTATCGGGTAGGGTACGGGTATCGGGTACCCGGTTACGACCTCTGGTGTGGACCAATCAGTTTCAAGGACAATGCATAAATGATCAGAGTATGTTTTTGGAATTCTGACCACAAGCGTTGTGGTTAATGCAGACATGATTCCTTGTAAAAGGTTTCAGTTTGTTGTTTTAACATCTTAACATCTGTTTTGTTGCCCAGAAAAAAAAGGGGAAAAACCTATGATCATATTTTGGTACTGGCAAAGGAGATCCCATGAAGTTCTAGATTTGAAGCTTTCGTGACTGCAAGGATTCATACTCTTAGTTTTTTTTGGTAAAGTCACGTAGGTAAAAAAATTAAATTAAAATTAATAAAAAAATGTAAAATCACGACGTCCCACCTGATGACGGAGATGACAGAGACTTGTGTTGCCTCCGAAACGTCGTGATTTTTAAATTATTATTATTATTTATTAATTTTAATTTAATCTTTTTTACCTACGTGACTTTACCGAAAAAACTAAGAGTATCCCATGAAGTATTAATCTTGTTATTTGTGCTGGAAAGGACGCAAAGAATTCGCCTCGCATCAGTAACACTCGTGTCGACAACAGCTGCAATAGCAGCAGCAGCAGCAGTGACATCAGCAACTTCAGCCACAATAATCATTGGTGGTGGTGGTGGTGATAATAATAGTGCTGTGTTGGCCATTTCCCCAAAAGTCAACGATTATGTTTTACTTTTAAGGCCACACACAGTGTCATTGATATTTTGCTCTGCACCGGCTAAAAGATGGGATATCGCAACTTGTATACACAAAGACACATTCGCAAACAGATGCGTCTTTGAGCAACCTACGAATATGGGCACAGTCGGTGTGGCCAGGACCTCACCTGGCAGTGTTTGTCTCCCCATATTTGACGTTTGCGCACCGCACTACAAAGATCCCTCCCCCCTCCTATTAGGGCTGAACGATTAATCGATTTCAAATCGCAATTTGACACAATGCAAAAAATTGGAAAACGCAAAAAATAGAAAAGGCTGCGATTTTTGGCGATTTGAAAAGTCCCATTACTTTCTTATTGGAATTGTTATATATTTTTTTATTATTATAACTTTATTTATTTAACTTAACAATTGTTCTGTGTTTGATTGGTCTATTTCAATTAAAACATTTTAATATATACATGTTGGAAGAAATTCATATTTTTGTTAGTTCTCATCCTTGCATTCGAATATTTATAGAGCTATTCATATTTTTATGGTATAATGTGTTAATGCTCCATCACATGTTTAAAATCTATTACACAGTGAATATTGAACTGAAGCTTGACTTAAAAAAATAAGAATCGCAAATCAAATCGCAATACCTGTCAGAAAAATCGCAATTGAATATTTCCCCCAAATCGTTCAGCCCAACCTGCTATAGCCTCAACAGACTCTGGGGGGCAAGTGATGTGAGCGAGCAGCAGCTATGAAGGCCGGGACGACACACGGAGAGGGGGGGGGGCAGCACCACGCCCGGCCGCCTTACAGACACTGCCACAGACACGCTCACAGACACTGTCACAGACACTGCTCACAGACACTGTCACAGACACTCACAGACACTGTTACAGACACTGTCACAGACACTGTCACAGACACTCACAGACACTGTTACAGACACTGTCACAGACACTCACAGACACTCACAGACACTGTCACAGACACTGCTCACAGACACTCAAAGACACTCACAAACACTGTTACAGACACTGTCACAGACACTGTCACAGACACTGTTACAGACACTGTCACAGACACTGTCACAGACACTCACAGACACTGCTCACAGACACTGTCACAGACACTGCTCACAGACACTGTCACAGACACTGTCACAAACACGCGCACGCGTGGTGGCCCCATCAACATCGGCTCTTGTTTTCGTCTCGTTCATTGTTGTCATTCGATGCCTCCCCCACATGAACTCATGATGTCACCCCCCCCCTGCCGCCCAGGCATCCATGATGTCACCCTCCCCCCCATCACCCTCCCCCCCATCACATCCCCCCATCACATCACCCCCTCCCCCCATCACCCCCCCCCCGCCCGCCACCACCTCACCATCCCCTGTCGTCATCACCCCCATCACATCCCTGCTTGCCCTCTCAACTCTCATCACATTCCCACATCGAGTCCACCCATCATCACCCCCGTGTCACATCTTGGTAACCCCCCACCGCCATCGTCTCGCTCGTGATTCATGACAGGGCGTGTTGTGACACAGGGTGGCCCAAAAGTCAGGACACACAGGGTCCATTCATTTATTTTAAACACTGGCGTGAAAACATCGTGATTGTTTATTCGATAAGTGAATATGTTATCGATTATCTTCATGAATGTCTATTTTTCTTCTTCATTTTTAGATGGCATTTTAAAATGGAAAGAAAATTGACGAAACGTAATTGATGAACGTTGAATGATTACACCTTTAATCTTAAAAAAAAGTCCTACATTGATTTCAAAAGATAATTACGGCATGCATTAATGTTAACGCAAGTAATTTTTTACAGTTGTTAAAAACATTAAATCACCCTATTTGCGATATGTTAGAATAAATATAATAACCCTACGTGTCCTGACTTTTCGGCCACCCCGTGTGTATATAAGTAAAAGGATATACATATTCCCGGCAATATGAATGTGGTATTCCTACCGTGTTGGAATTTCTACCGTGGGCGCATGATTGCTGCACCGTATGTATGTGTAGTGGCTGTGTGTGTGTGCACCTAATTCGAACCCACTACATATGTATGTATGCGGACCGTACGTAGTCAACCTGACAGAGCGACAGGGCCTAGCGGGCGCAGTTGTGCCTACCGCATGACGGCAGCTTCACAGCAGACACACATCCGAGACCACGAGAGCCACAGATATTACCGGTGCTTTCCCCTGATCGCGCGCCCAACAAGACGCGCTTTTTCAGACGCACCCTTTTGCTTTGTGGGGCATTGGACGTCCACGGTGCTTTCTGCGGGGAATTACCAAAGCAAAGTCCACGTCGTGTGAATGTTAAAGACCCGACCCCACCACCCCGTGGCAGTATTCATCTTGCGGCGGTGAAAGTAGTGTCGGAGAGTAGCATATATTGAGGCCGGCGCGTCTCACCGGTGACGAGTCGAGTGGCTATGGCAAGAATGGAGTCACTTCGGTGATTGTGCTGACAACGAGTGATTTACGGGGGGGGGTGCTTCAAAAAAATGTTCACACTTATATGGGACTGTCGTTTTTAATGGGAAAAAAGAACGAATAATACTAACACTGTAACGTGATAACAAATGTCATGTTAACAGCTTCAAAAAGTCAAAGAGTCTGCCACTAGTTCGCCATCGTTGTCAACACGTGCCTGGAATCTTCTCCAGGTGGTCTCCAGAGCCCGAAGGCGGCACATTTCTTGTGGTCTTGTTGCAAGTTGTAGTGGTTGTCCTGGAGCGGGATAAGTTGTAAGTGGCTGAAGCTGTCGTGGTTGAAGTTGTAGTGGTTAACATTGTTTTGAAGCACCCTTTATGTACTCGGGGTCGCAGGGGAATGACAGATGGATGGACGGACACAGATACGTACGGACGGACGAACAAACACACAGACATACATCGAGACGTGCACGGTGAACAGCAGCACGTGCATGAACAAATAGACAAACACGGTTGAGAGTGCACGTTGGCAGGGCTGGAGAAGCACAATCGAATCGTTCCTTATTCGTAATTAATATCGGTGTCATAAAACGACGAAAATGGATACGTGGATGGACAGGCCAACTGATGGACAGCCACACAGACAAACTGAGACGTACAGACACACGTACGCACCAACACTCAGACATGCAGACGGTCCGACATGAATACGCACGCTTGCAACCCAGCACGCGTAAATCGGCGTACGCAGACATTTCGGCTGGTGAACAAACGTAGTCATAGGCAGGCACGGCCGAGCCGACAGACGGATAGACGGAGAGAGAGGCAGACGCACGGCGAGACGGAATGACTCACAGGGTGATTCACAGACCGACTGAGGCACACGGACCGTGGGATGGACTTGTGGAGTTCGGAGGACATGGGAGAGGGGGAGGGGGCTGTACGTAGGTAGAGAGAAGTTGACCCGTGGTAGAGAGAAGTTGACCCGAGGTGGTTGTGGTAGTTTTGATGGATGTCCGAAGAATTGCAGGGACTGTGTTTGTATGTAGGTGGTTGCGGTCGTTGCCGTGTTGTATGTAAGGGGTGGTTATTGTGGTGGTGGTGGTAGAGGTTAGCGCACTGAGGCCAACGCCAGTGGTGATAATCTGAACCGGTCCTGGGTCTCCCCTAGGTCGGCTCAGCCTCAAATTAGTACTTGGCGCGGTGTGTAAATATCGCCACCGGGGAGACAAAGGCGGCGGTCGGGCTTGGTGCTGGCCACGATCTCAGTCGTGTACCGTGCCGGCCTTCATAGGTGCTCGCTAACAAAACTTGCTCTAACAGTCTAGTAAGGCTACACGGGAGATCTTTGTCTTTGTGGTGGTGGTGGTGGTGAGGGCAGAGGAGGGCGGTGAAGTTGTCGTGGTGGAAGTTGTCTTGGTTAAAGTTGTCTTGGTTAAAGTTGTCTTGGTTAAAGTTGTCTTGGTTAAAGTTGTCTTGGTTAAAGTTGTCTTGGTTAAAGTTGTCTTGGTTAAAGTTGTCGTGGTTAAAGTTTTCGTGGTTAAAGTTGTCGTGGTTAAAGTTGTCGTGGTGGTGGTAGTGAGGGTGGTCAGTGGTTGCCTCGGGGGAGGAGCTGCGTGGGTGGTTATGGTTGAAGTGCTGTTGGTCGCGATTGACTGATCGGTTATTGTTTACGAGCAACACACAGACTGCCTCCCTCTGTCTCTCCCCCTCCTCCCCCCTTCTCTGCCTCATCCCTTCCTTGTGTCTTCGTGTACCAGTGTGTTGTGCCTATACAGTACAATTGTGTGTCTGTGTCTGTGTGTGTCAGCATGTGCAATTTGTACTTAGGTATATACTTGATTGATGTTAGTGGCTTGCTTATCTCTCATATACTTTGCACTCCGATCGGTTTTTCTTCTGTTTGTTATTGTAACTTTCTGATCCCGGCCCTTACTGGACATCTGCGAACAAGAGCTTCATAGCTCATCGGATTCCTCCTGCAGTCTGAATAAAGATTCTGCGTGAGAATCCCTTTATGGGGAGCGGTGGCGCAGTGGTTAGCGCAACTGCGTCTCGAACCCGGCGACCCGAGTTCGATTCCTGCTCACGGCCAACACACCAGAGACGATTATCTGAACTGGTCCTGGGCACCCCCTAGATCGACTCAGCCTCAAATTCATACCTCGTGTGGTGAATCTGAACCGGTCCTGGGCACGCCCTAGATCAACTCAGCCTCAA
>CM025611.2:5604937-5623756 GCA_014621495.2 Entosphenus tridentatus
CACGCGTCACACCTCCACGCGTCACACCTCCACGCGTCACACCTCCACGCGTCACACCTCCACGCGTCACACTTGCACGCGTCACACCTGCAGGCGTCACACCTCCACGCGTCACACCTTCCCCCAACTCTCCTTTAGCCCAACACCCTTCCATCGAACCCCACCATATCTTCAGCCCAACCAGTCCAACACCCCTCCCCCCTTCCTCCTCCACCATCCGACTCCCCACACATCGATCACCCCTCTCTTTACCCCTCTCCGCATCACCCCTATGTCCAGTTCCAATTCTTCAGCACCCCGTCCCCCTAAAAACCACCCCTCCCTCCCTCCCTCACCCTACCAGCCCCTCCTGCCCTCCCTCTCTCTGATCACCCCCTCCCCCCTACCCACCGTCTGTCTCCAACCACATCACAATTCTCCTGGGCCACCGCCCCCCCTCTGCAGCTCCATGGGGGGGGGGGGTGGGACCCTTCCTAGAACGGGTGCCGGGAGCGTTTCTGTAAACGCCGTGACGTCGCTTTCCTGGAAGCGCCGGCCGTTGGGAGCCCCTTGCAGTTCCCCTCCTGTCCGGCAGCCAGATATCGAATCGTGGTCACGGACGCTCTCCCCTCCCACCCACCCACCGCTCCCACCCACCACTCTCACCCACCACTCCCACCCACCACTCCCACCCACCACTCTCACCCACGACTCTCACCCACCACTCCCACCCACCACTCCCTCCCACCCACCACTCTCATCCACCACTCCCACTCACTACTCGCACCCACCACTCGCACCCACCACTCCCATCCACCACTCCCACCCACCACTCCCACCCAACACTCCCATCCACCACTCGCACTCACCACTCCCACCCACTACTCCCATCCACCACTCCCATCCACCCACCCACCACCTCCCCACATAACCTTGCTCGGTTGAATGAAGACGGTGAATCTCAATCTCACGGAGATTTTAAATCGTACGCACGCCCCTCCGCTCGGTCAAAGACAGCGAATCCCAATCGTGACTCCTCCGTTAGGTTAAATAAAGACAGCGAATTTCAGTCGCAGCCCCTCCGCCAGGTTAAATAAAACCCAACGTTCCCTGGCGGTGTGAGGATTCCGGCGGTGTGAGGTGGTGAGCCTTTGAAGTTCCCGCTGCCAGCAGCTGAATTGATGTTGTGGAAGAATCCGACGGTCTGTTGGTTTGTCGCGGGTCCTGTCATGGCTTCACGTGACCCCTGCAGCCACTCTGGAGGCCGCTGCACCCACGGCAATGTTCAAACCAGGCATTCTCGATTTCTTTTTAAATCCTTTATATTAAGTTCACTTGCTTGCTTGCTTACGACCGTGCAAATCTTTCGGTCGTTTTTTAACCCACTTCCCGTGATCCAATCGAGCTGACATTTTCCACACAGACTCGTTGTGTGTGACAATTAATGTTCGTGAAATTTTTGTTTCCAAAATTTTACACTTTTTAGGACAAAAATATTATATTTAATTACCAATTGCTTAATGCTTGCGCTGCAATCATCTGACCCATAGGTGGCAGCCATCTCAAGCCAGAGGACGAGAGGACTCTAGCCGCCACGCATATAAAGGATTTATAGTGAAAAAATTTGTTTTTACGGGTTAATTTTTTATATTCGTGACCCTGAATCGGAATAAAATTGGGAACGAGAGAATTTTTTTTTATGTGTATGTATATATACCAGCTTTTATCATATATTCAGGATCAGCACACAGTTCATGTGATTTGTCATTCATACAACGGCCATGTGCTCTCCTTAGCAGCTTTATCGCTGGTCGTGGCTCACTGATGAGTGAATCCCTGAGGGTGCGGTAATTGGCCAAAATTATTGTCCAGCAGGACCCTCTTGAAAAACCATCGCACGCCTCAGACGAGCCTTTGCTGGGCCAAGAAGCAAACAAATCTCCTTTGTTCCAATTTGTTTAGTGAACGCTTTGTAACCAAGGTATGTATGTGTGTGTATGTTGAACTTCTTTTGCACCGTACCTAGCCAACCGTGGTGCTAACTGGAGGTGTGGAGGAAGGACAAGCGAAGCTTTCATGCATTAGATCTGTCCGTAATAGGGCGTGGGTGGGGGGGGGGGCACAATACATTTTAGAAAGTTGATTCAATTTGTACGAGAATCTGGTATAAAGTTCTGTTGCTATGAGGGACTTAATCTAGAGAAAACCGGCCAAATTGATCAAACGGTTTGCGTAAAATATTGGGAACGAAAAAAAAGAAAACCAGTGCTAAGAGGACCCACCTTGGTGTCCCAGCCCTGCTGGCCTGTGTGCGCCCTCCCAGGCAGAGCCGCTAGCCGAGCACCGTGGTCTCATCGCGGCCTACGGACGTTTGGTGGGCCAACGTGACAAAAGTAGGCCAAAATACCCTCCAGAGCTCCCTCTCGGTGGAGGCCGTTCTGCCAGCAGTGGCGTGAGCAGGCAATTGCAGGGCTGCACCTTTGCCTTTTTGCCCCCCATGTAATTGCCCGAGGTGTGCACAGTCTCGCGTGGGTATTTACTGAAGGTGGACCGGGATCAAAACGATGACACACGGAGGAGATGAGAGCGGGCTTAAGGCGCGTTTGAAACTCCAAACGTTACGATCAAAAGCGACGTACTCGCGCGGGAGAACAATAAAAACGCGGTAGGTCAGTTGCACGTTCCCCGACACGGGGCCGCGAATCGTGCAAATGCGAGCGATCGTCTGATGTCTGTGTTTTAGAATAGGCACCACGGAATACGTAGCACAGAAGAGATTCCACAGAATAGTTAAGATAGCACCGTCGATCGGAAACCTCTTACAGACACGTCTGGTCGACGCCGAAGAGCCAGCCCGAGAATGCCCTCTGGAGTTGGAACTCCAATGGGGTACTGGAGAGGGGCGAGTAGCCGTGTTAGGGAGCGATTTCAGGACTGCACTTTTACATTTTACTCATTCTCAACGAGCGCTCACCTGCTTAGACAACAGACGTCACCTTGAATCGAATTCTTGTCGCGTGTCCGGCCCCTTCCCCTCCCCTCCGCCCACCGCAGACCAAGTCAAGATCAACAGCGTGGCCGTCGGTAGCGGCCCGCTACGTCGCACGTCCGCCACGGGGGGGGCGGCCGTCTCCCAGCAGCCCCTGCTGTCGGAGGGCGGCGCGGTGACATCGCCGCCGCCGCCGTACGCGCTGCCCACCACGGGCGGCGGGCACGGCGAGCCGGAGGCGCCGAGGCAGGACGGCACCAGCGGGGACGGCCAGGAGTACTTCCTGCTGGCCGAGTGCGTGACCCCCTCGTCGTCCGCCGAAGGAAGGTGGGGTGCCGCCCCCCCCCCCCCAATGCCCGCGAAACTGCTGTGCACTCGCGCATACAAACACACGTGCAGTGTGCAAAACACACCCACTTGTATACACACAAACACCCCCGCAAAAACACGTGCCACCACACGTGTATATTCAAAACATACAAACATGCACATTTGTTTACACACACACACAAGCACACGTGTGTATACAAAAACACATACCCCTACGCGTGCGAACACACGTGTACACAAATACACACACCTACAAACGCATACACACACGTAAACGCACACACACTTCACACACACACACGTGTATTCCCACATCGCAGGGGTACATTACGAAGCATCGCCCCCCCCCCCACAACCGACCGCCATTCTCAGCTGTCCCTGTGTGGCACCCGGCTTGCAAATGGAGATGCGTCGACCGGTAGGGAGCGATGATTGCCACGTGGCATTGCAATTTGAGCGAGCCGCGGCTTGGGGGCATTACGGTGTGGCCTGTCGCAATACACACGTCACAATTCGATGGGTGCGTTGTGAGCTTAAGAACGATTTTTTTTGTTGTGGACGGATCGGCGACGCGTCGATATTCGGTAGACGTTGCCCCCCCCTCCCCGACATTGCCTTCCACGACGTTGGCATCGGTACCCAGTCGTAAAGAGACCCGGGGAGGGGTGATCCCACACCGCACACACAAAACGCGCACGCGCTTCTGTTCATCCGCGATTGTTTTGCGTTTTGTCATTGTTGCTGTTGTTTTATGATTTTTTGACATTTGTTAATTTTGTTTCCCCCCCATCTGCCCCTTATCCGTTCACCCCCCTCTGTTTTTTCAATATTTTTCTCACATACCAATGCTTTATCTGTCCATTTATGCATGAATGAATTCGTAAATAATTGATCATTTTTACACTCATAATTCACACGCTCAATGTTGTGCGATATGCACGCGCGCATACAAACACATCCACGTGTTAAACACACACACACAACCCTGCAAAAACACATACAACCACACGTGTACACACACACACACACGTGTACACACACACACACGCGTGCCTCTACCCCCACGGCCGTCGCCTGCGCCCGCGCTCCCAGCTCCACGCGCTCCACCGCACCGGCACCCCGGGCGGATGAGTACCTCCTGCTGGGGGACTGCGGTGCCAACCGCTCGCCCGCCGAGTGAGTGCATGCGTGTGTGTGGCTGTGTGTGTGTGTGTGTGGCTGTGTGTGGGTGTGTGGCTGTGTGTGTGTGTGGCTGTGTGTGGCTGTGTGGGTGTGTGGCTGTGTGTGTGTGTAGCTGTGTGTGTGCGTGCGACTGTGTGTGTGTGTGTGTGTGGCTGTGTGTGTGTGTGTGGCTGTGTGTGTGTGTGGCTGTGTGTGTGGCTGTGTGTGTGGCTGTGTGTGTGGCTGTGTGTGTGGCTGTGTGTGTTTGTGCGTGTGACTGTGTGTGTGTGTGTGGCTGTGTGTGTGTGTGACTGTGTGTGTGTGTGTGGCTGTGTGTGTGTTTATGGCAGTGTGTGTGTGTGGCTGTGTGTGTGTGTGTGCGTTCGTGTGCTCTTGTGTGTATGTATGTATGCACGTGTGCGCGCGCACGTTTGCACACGCATTCGTGCGCTCAAGCGTGTACACACGTGCTCGTGTCCCCGCAGCCCGAGCCCCGTGTGCGACACCGACCTCAACCACAACGCGCCGCCCCCCGTGACCTCCAAAGGGTTCATGAACGGGGTCGTGCCCCCGGCGTACGACCTGGCCCCTGGCCCGCTCTACCCCCCGCTCCCTCCGCCCCCCTCCGCCGCGGCAGATCTGCTGGAGGCGGACGGGGACCTCTCGGGAGCCATCTACAGCTACCCCCGCAGGTGTGCACCGCAGGATGCCCCTCGCCGCACCGCACCGCCGCGTGTACCGCACCGCCGCGTGTACCGCACCGGCATGTGCCCGCACCGCGGTCACGTGCCAACCGCTACACTTCCGCTCCCCATAACACGAAGACACACACGATCACACTGACCCTGTCCCCAACAGTGACACGCTCACGCAAGCCACACCGTCGCCATCACTGACACACTGACACGGTAACACAACTCGCACGCTGACGCCGTCTCTCCCCGCCCCCCTCCCCACTGCGCCCCCCCCACCCCCGCGCTCAGCTACTCCATGAGCAGCGAGCAGCCCACCTACGACACCCCCCCGTCGGCCCCCACCTCGTCCTCGCTCTACCAGGTCCCCTGCGTCTTCCGCTTCGACGGCGGTCAGACCACTCCGGCCGCCTCCGCGGGCGGCGCCTCCCCCACCTCGCTGTCGGGGGGCCCCGCGCTGCTGCCCGACGCGGGGACGCCCCCGCCGCGGCCCCCCAAGCCGAGCGCCGGCACGCCGGCCGGAGAGAGGGAAGCCGAGACGGCCAACGGCGGCGGCGGCGGCGCCGGCGTGTACAGCTACCCGCGCTCGCAGTCGGAGAGCGACGGAGGCCTCTACCTGGTTCCGCCGCCCACCGTGGCGCGGAGGAGCAACACCATCTCCAGCCTGGACGGAGCCAAGGCGGCGCGCGGTAAGAGCCGCTCCCGCCATCGACGCTCGGTGGCCTCGACCGCTGTCGGCGCGGGGCCGTAGCCGTCGCCGCCAGCGGCGGGGGTTGCCCGTCGGCCCCAACTGCGGAGGTGCGAAGCGTCGCCGCGAGACGCGGTTGCCTAGGCTTGTATTGTCGCCGAATGTTTTCCAGGTCGCCGGTAAACCGGGGTGGGCACCTTACTCTCTACGCCACAGCCACGGCGGGAGGGTTTTACTGAATGTGGTGTGGCCGGGCGCGGAAATATTTTCCGGATCGCCGAGCCGGACGTATTAAGCTCTGCCTGTTACCGTCAACACACAGCCACAGTCATCTCCACGAGGTGCGGTCACCGGTCGGTCACCGGTCACCAGTCAGTCACCAGCTGCAGGCTGTGCGAGAGGTCCGAACGGGTTTTGTGTCTCATGACGGCGATAGCACAGTCGACCCATCGTCACCAACATCATCAATTCAAGTCATCATCATCATTATCACCATCATCATGGTCGTGAGCGCTGCTCTCTCCGTGCCCCCCTCTGCGTAGACTCGTACCGGCTGGACAGCTACGACTACCCCCGCACGACGGTGAGCGACGTGGGTCATTCGCTCGAGTCCGTGGGCGACGGGTACAGCTCGTACATGGTGAGACTCGCCTACCCGCACTCGCCTACTCACCCGCTCGCTCGCTCGCTCAGTCACTCGCTCACCCACTCACTAAGCCACTCGCTAAGCCACTCGCTAAGCCACTCGCTCAGCCACTCACTCAGCCACTCACAAACTTATTCACAGTTTTTTGGTTTGCTCACTCACTCATTAACTCACCCACTCACTCATTCACTCAGTCACTTATACAGCAGCTCACTCGCTCGCTTACCCACTGAGTCACCCAGGCACCCGTGCATTCAATCGCTCGCACCTTCCCGCGGTCGTACACTCATGCACCCTTCCACCGTGTGCGCTCCTGTCTCCCCTCCCTCCTCCCCTTCCCCCTCCTCCCCTCACCCCCAGCGCAAGAAGAGCTTGCAGGGCGGCTCCGAGTCCGACCTGGAGCAGAACTACGTGGCGATGGTGCCGAGCCCGGGTCACGAGATCGACTCGCCCGTGACCTCCGACACCAACTACATCCCCATGAGCCCCGCCCACGTCGAGGGCCTCTCCCCGCCGACCTCCCAGGGGGGGCCGCCCCCCACCGCAGCTGCCACCGTTGCCGCCCCGGCCCCCGGCTCCGGCCCGTCCGCGGTGCCGCCCCCCCCCGCCGCGCCCAGGAGGGGCTCTAACGGTGGCCCCCCGAGGCGTGCGGTGGTGCCCGCCGAGGTGCAGCTTCCGCCCCCCGTCAACCGCAACCTCAAGCCCGACCGCAAGGGGGGCGATCGCAAAGGTAAAGGGGGCGGCCCTACGTGCACGCTCACACGCTCACACGCTCACTCGCTCACACACTCGCTCGCAGAATAGACAAAGGTCATCCCGTGTGTATGGCCTAAATAGACCGTTGGGGCAAGCAAGTAGTGGCACCTGTGAAGGCCGGCACGGCACACGGTGGGGGTGGGTGGCCAGCACCACCACGCCCTGCCACCGTTGTATCCCTCCTGGCGATGTTTACTACACACTGCACCAGGTACTCATTTGAGGCTGAGTCGACCTAGGGGAGGCCCAGGACCGGTTCAGATAATCGTCACTGGTTTTGGCCTTGAGCGGGAATTGAACTCGGTCGCTGGGTTCGTAGTTGCAGGGTGCTAACCGCAACACTAATGATCGGCCAAACGCATACAAGCACATTCGTACGCACGCACGACTTTATACACTTTATACACGTACACGCCGGATGCATGCGTACACACATACACACACGCGCAAACATGCAACCCCTCGCGAAGGCAGCGGAGCGCGGGGGAGAGGATACACGATACCGTTATAAACAAGGAAGACAAAGCATGCATAGGCATGGGATTATTTACCGCTTATCCTCCGGGTTATTTTCTTCCACTATCGCGATGATAGCGTTACGGTTCCCAGCTCCACCACGAGATGACGTCAAACGTGACACCACCGCGATGGATCGACAAAGGGTTGCTGCTTGCTGTTTAATCGTTGCGCAAATGGGTGTTACGTTTGCTTTAGAATTTCGGCGCTCACCTCCATTGGGGTGAGCGTTGAAATAAGCGCGCAAGAGGGCGTTCGGTCAAGTAACGCGAGTGCCGTAAAATACGATTGTTTTTCTCTCGCGAAGTGGAAAGTAAAAATACTATCACTTGACCGGCCGGTCGGCCGGCTTTGGGTCAAGGAAAAAAAGATAATCTTTTTTTTTATTTAGTCAGCTTAAAAGTCAAATTATTGCGTTCCTCTCCACAACGGAGGGGCGCGCACAAAAACAATTCCTGTTTTTACTATTTCCACAAAACCCGTTTGCACTTTTAGTTTTTTTGACCGAACAAAAGAGGAAGGTTTCGGAATTGGAGAACTCGAACGTGCGCCCAAAACAGAAGTGAGGCGAACGTTACGCAAGCGCGCGCGGACACCCGTGGCGGTTAAGAGGGGAGACGTTGCGTTTCTCTGAGGTCGAGACGTGACACCCAGCCTCTCGGTGCGCGACGTATTAATCTCGTCTGCAAGATCCGACCGTGTCCGTCCGGTGCTCGCCGAGCCGCGTTGGCTTCCGGTTGCCGAACGAGCCCGTTGCGAGGTCGCACTCGTTACACACACAAAGCGCCTGCCGCAAAACAACCACGGTGCCTTGCTGGTCTCGCCAAGGGGCGCAAACCTTCGCGCGAGCTCGGGTCATCCCCGCAGCGGCTTTTGGCTGGCCGTCGTACAAAGACGGCGGTCACCGCATCGCGCGCTTTCAGATGCGCTTCTGCGGCCGTCTGGAACGCTCTTCCTTCCGATATTAGGAAGCCACTGGAGCTATGCACTCTTAAATCGAGATTGAAAACGCATCTCTTTAGAACTGTTTCTTGTGTTCAGTTTGTTGTCCCCCCCCCCCGCATCTCCGTTTAGCACGGTTGGCTACGTACGGTGCGAAAGAAGTTCAAAGTACATACATAGCTACTTGTCTCACGGTCTTATCCCCGACCGTGCTGTCGGCGTCGTGCCACGCGACGGAGTGCCCTTTCGGAAGCTCGCACAGAGGGAACGGGTCGCGACGCGTATTTCCGTTGCTAGGTGGGCGACGGTGCTGGCTACGCTACGCCGCGCTGCGCGTGGCTGCCTGTAACCCGGCAGCGCGGAGGCAGCAGCGAGGGTCGGCGGATCACCGTGCGCACACGCTGAGAAAACTTCCTTCCCGTATCGGCGTCGTCGAGGTGTCGTACCCTGACTCGCCAGGAGAAGGCGGCGGCAGCAAGAGTGCAGATGCCTCCTGTTCCACCTGTACGGGATAGAGTGTTTCCCCCTCGCACGCGTGGGTTTTCCCAAGGTTGCTCCAAGTTCTCTCCCACGTGCAGACACTCATTAATTGGCCGATGACACCTTAGCATGCAGGGGATCGCAGAGCTCGGGCACTTTTTGGTGCCGGCTCACCGCATGGCTGTCTCTCCGCTTGTCTGGTTCCTTCTTACGCCGCTGAGTCGTTCTCTCTGCATGAGAGCGAGCACTTCCCCCCCCCACCCCCTCGTGTAAGAGCACGTCCTGCGGTAGTTGATAACCTCCGAAGCTCCCTTCAAGCGACCTTCCGGTTCACACGGCAGGAGTCGGCACCTCCCCAGCAGCTTGTCCGCTGAGAGTTGACGCTCGAGGCACGGCGACTTAATTTTGTTACGGTCAGTTTCGTTTAATCGGCTGGGTAGCCTCATTCGCACGAGTGACCTGGGGCATTTGTTTGCCAGCGGTGGGGGTGGGTGGGGATGATTGCTGGTTTGCCATCGTTCATTAAATCTACGGCAGATTCTCCAAAGTTGTTGCGCGACGGGCTTGTTTTGTGCGAGAGGCCGGTTTACTCACGGGCAGCCGAAGCCTGGATCTTGAAGCTGGTGAGCCTCATGCTCCGAATGAGACTCCCATTCCTGCCTTGGCGCTAACAAAACTTGGTGTCGCCCGTTCTTCCCCTCTCTCTGGGCCCCCTCACCCCGTCTCCCCCACTCCCTCACCCCCCAGGAGCCAAGCCGCCCCCCCTCGTCATTAAACCGGTCGACGACATCGATGGACTCATGCAGGCGCCGGTGCGATCGCCGCTCACCAAGACCTACGGGTGAGTGGGGCTCACCGGGTGAGCGCAGTAGCGCGCGTTCCGCATAGCCTTGACGGACTGTTGGGGCAAGCGCTGTGAGCTAGCACCTATCGAGGCCGGCTCGGCACACGGCGGGATGGGTGGTCAGCACCACGCCCTGCCACCTTTGTCTTTCCCGGTGGCGAAGTTTACACACCGCGTCAGGTCCTCACCTGAGGCCGAGCCGCACGCACGCACGCACGCACACACCCACGCACGCACGCACGCACACACCCACGCACGCACACACCCACGCATGCACGTACGCACCCACGCATGCACCCACGCACGCACTCATGCACGCACGCACACACGCACGCACCCACGCACGCATGCACACACTCACGCATTCACGCACCCACGCACGCACGCACGGATGCCAGAGATGTTTGCAATGTGCGCATCGTGGCGAGCGGTGCTGTGGCTGGGAAACGTGCGGTGACGAATTTCGTGGCTGGAGAGAGAGAGCGGTTCGTGGCGAGTGTTGTGGCGAAGGAGTGCGCGGCTGTTTGCAGCATTGGGAGCGAGTGTCATGGCGAGTGTTATGGCGAGTGTCTTGGCGAGTGTTATGGCGCACGAGAGAATGTCGTGGCCGGAGAGAGAGAGCGGTGGAGAGTGATGCGGCTCGGAGCGTCGCACTCTGCCCCATCCCGTACTGACCGCGGATTCCGTGTCGATCTAGGCCGCAGAAAGGCCCCTCGTTCCGCTACAGCCGCAGGCCGGACTCGGTGCACAGCACGGCCTCCAGCTCAGGCTCCGAGGAGGCCGACCCCCCCTACATCCCCATGGTAACGGCTCCAGTAGCCACCCCCCCCCCCCAGCTACTCCTCCCCTCTCTCCAGGACGTCGTTCACAGCCTCCTCACCTGCTCGGCTCCTCCTAATGTTCACTTTGTGAGTTTCCTTTCTCAGTTTCCTTTCCCTGCGATTTCCGCTGGATTCTACCGCTGCTGCTGCTGATGCTGCTGCCGCCGTTGCTGCCACTGCTGCTGAGGAGTCTCGTTCTGTCGGCCTCGTTTCTCCGTCTCTCTCTCTCGCGTGTGACCGACACTGTTATTTTTTTCTCGAGACTTCCCGTGGCACGACTCTGACATTCGCAAGGGTGACGTCTGCCGGCGTTGCCTCTGCGGAGTTGGGTTAACGCCTCCTTTTGTCCGCAGCGGCGCGCTCCGCGGCCTTCGAACTTTTGTGTCACCCTTTGTCGACGTCTCTCGTCGACGGCCGCCCTCAACATGGCCGCCTCTTCTCGCTGTCTTTTTTTCCGCCTCGTCCCTTGCGCTCCCTGGGAATTCTCGCCTCTTCCGTTGCGGCTGTCCCTCTCCGCGCCGTGAATCCTCCTTCTGCTCCTCCTCCTCCTCCTCTCCTCCTTCGCCTCCTCGCCGCTGCCATCACCGTCGCCTGCGTCCAGTGACGAGACGTTTTTCTCGTATTACTGCACCTCGCTGCCCACGCCCACCGACACGGAGAGCGGCGATGAGGTGAGCTGTCGGTGGCGATGAGTGTCCGCGGCACAAGGATGATGATGACGGCGGAGGATGAGTGAGATGAACGGCCCGGGACTCGTTTTGTAGTTGGGAGAAACCCCATAGTCCAGTGGTTAGAGCGCCGCGCTAGAAGGTCATTGAGCTGTGTTCGATCCCAGGCCATGGATAAACGCTTCTGCGGCCGTCTGGAACGCTCTTCCTTCCAATATTAGCTTGAGCTACGCACTTTTAAATCTCGATTGAAAACTAATTTCTTTAGAACTGCTTTCTGTGTTTAGTTTGTCCAATAAGGACGGTTGGCTACGTACGATGCGAAAGAAGTTCAACATACACACCATTAGTGGAGATTTATATCTGAATCGGTCCTGGGTGTAGCCACATCTCGTGAACGATACGGCACGGAGGGGGGGGGGGGGGAGGAGGCGTCATCCAGCAGTGGATTGACACGGCGGCCGTCATAAATCAAATCCTCGATGAGTCTCGGGGCTCTTCTTTTTTTCCGTCATACATTCGATGTCGGCGGCCTTGTCATTGGCGGCAATGGCATCGTCGCCCGGTCGGTCGGTGCTGCTTCGCCGCTCTACGGAGGGCCTGAGATTTTTGAGCAGGCATCTCCGAGGCGACGGCCGTGACGTCGCGATTGCAATCCGACCAAATCGATCAAAGGCTTTGGCCCAATTCTTGGGATATGAACCAGTGCCGTAAGGAGCCGCCCCGGGGTCCCGACATAGCTGGCCGGGGGTGACGCCCTCTCGGGCAGAGCTGCTATCCGAGCCACGTGGTCTCATCGCGGCCTACGGGTGATACCTCTCGTGAAGATTATCCAGTACGAATTAAACTTTTAGGTTGGAGTTGCGTTGCTATTCGGGACTCAGGCTAAAGACAACTGTCCACATTGCTCAAAATTTGGACACTCAAACCAGCACTAAACATAATTTGCAAATACGCAATAAATGTTTATATTTTTATTTATTTGAAAATTAAACAAAGTACCTCCGAGGACAAACGCACGCTGGGTAACGTTGCTCAATCCAAGCGTAGGCATGGCTTTTCTTCCTTGCTTTGTTTTCTCCGACCCGTTCTCTATCGCCGTTCCCCGTCGCCTTCCGACCAGCGCCCTAACCGCGCCTCTCCCCGCTCTCCTCCCTCCATCCCTCATCCCCTGGTCCTCCTCCTCCCACCTCCGAACCCCCCCCCCACCCCCCTGGACCTTTGAACCCTCTGGCCCGCGACAGAAGAACCAGCCTGCGAGCGCGTCGCCCACGCAAACGGCGTCGAACGCCGGGAGCCCCATGCCGCCTGGCGCACGCGACTGTGTCGAGTACCTCAAGCTCGACCTGCCCGGGTCGCCCGCTTCTACCAAGCAGGTGCCAGCGTCGGGACCACCTGCACCACCTGCACCACCTGCGCCCTTTGCACCACCTGCACCACCTACACCACCTGCACCACCTGCACCACCTACACCACCTGCACCACCTGTGCCCTTTGCACCACCTACACCACCTACAAAGACGAAGATCCTCCATCTGCAATAGACTGTTTGGGCAAGTGCTCTTACGTCGGCACGACACACGAGGGGGTGGGTGGCCATCACCACACCAGGTACTCATTTGAGGCTGAGTCGACCTAGGGGAGGCCCAGGACCGGTTCAAATAATCGTCACCGGTGTTGCACATTTGCGCCACCTGCGCCACCCCAGCGCCAACTGTACCACCTGCACTGGCTCTTGTCACCGATAGCCGCGACCCCGTTAAGTCCGAACGGTGTGTGCGGAGGCCCTCATCCAGCAGTGGATTGACAAAGAGCTGCATACGTGCACACGTACAGACTCGCGTTGTTATTAGCAGCTGAGTCAATAGGATAATAACAGAAGCCAGCCCGTCCCTCCTGGACATCAGACTCTCCATCCAAGGTGATAAACCAACTCCATCGGCGTCGCAATAACTCGCAGATCTACAAACGCGTTGGGGTTTTATATTTGTTATTAATTGTGCTTGTGCACCACTACCAACGCAGCAGCGTCACCAAACACCGTGTTCCATCATCAGATTAAGCCGAGACACTCCCTGCTACATTTGTCTTTGTGAATATATGCATACGTGAGTATGCCCGTACACATATACATGTATGCACCTGCGTATGTGTTCACATTTGGTCACATGCGTGTGAGCACATCCTTGCAACCGTGCCGGGCCTTAATATTTGCTCGGACTCGCCCCAACACCCTATGTGGGCTACACGGAGGGGGATTGCTAACCACGTGCAGCCCTCTTCACACTCGTCCTCTCTTGTCCACCCTTGTCCACCCTTGTCCACCCTTGTCCACCAACTGCGAGCAGAAGTCGGCCGCCCCGAGCCCGGCGCTCACGGAGGAGAAGGTGGACTACGTGACGGTGGACAAGGAGAAGACGCTGGCGCTGCAGAACACCAAGGAGGCGTGGCAGGACAAGCGGCAGATATCGGAGAACGACGTGCCGTCCAAGGGCACCAAGTGACGCCGCCTCGCCTCCCACCACCACCCCCTCGGCCCCGCGGCAACTCGGACTCGAGAGCTCAAAACTTAAAACTCTAAAAACGGAATAAAAACTGAAAAGCAAAACGCGCTGCGGAGTGCGAGGAGCACTGCCTCCCAGGATGGACGAACGCGCAGCGCCAGTTTCGTTTTTAATCTTATCTCACCGGCGCCAGCGGTCGAGTTTCTATCATCCTCCTGGCTCGCGGTGAGATGTGAGCGAGCGAGCGAGTGAGCGAGCGAGTGAGCGAGCGAGTGAGCGAGCGAGTGAGCGAGCGAGGGAGGCCGTGCGATGATCACCGAAACTGGACGAGCGGGGCGATGCAGCGGCGATGGCGGTGGCGTTCACGGCTGAGCCCACGCCAGTGCACGGCCCGCTGCTTGGATGAGAGGCGGCGCTGCCGGGCGCTGCCACGCCTGCCTGCCGGTGGGATCTCCGTCTGTCCGCTGGGCGCCAGCGAAGAACCACGTCGATGCAAATCGCTCAGCGCCGGACTGTTCCGAGCGAGCGAGGGAGCGAGCACGCCACCCACACGCCCCTCCCATCGGCGTGGGATTTAACTTTCAAATATTGTTTCGTACTTTATACATCAACTGTCGATTTTTTAACTCTACACAGTTTCTACTTGAGCAACTGCTGCAATCGTCGCCGTCTCGTTTTTTTATGTTATTTTGTACTCCCCGAGTTGTTAATTTTATTGCCCGTGGTGAAAGTTGTGGTGCAAACCGGTAACAATGCAAAAGGGAACACCCTTCACAGCTGATTTTTTAAAATACAGCCTGTATACAGTCTACATATATACACAGTATTTCATCATGGACGATGACTTCTGCGACGGTGGGCGGCAGAGCCATCGCCGGCCGTACTCGTCGCCACGACGACCATCACCGATGAACTCATCGTCCGCTCCGCCCGGTGGAAAGGAGGTCGCCCCCGATCGCTACGGCAACACCTCACGAACTCGCAAAACAATCTGAGGGCCGGCATCCACCATCCGTCAGGGTGGACTTTGCCGGTCAAGATGAACTAGTGGACTTGATTGATCAGGGTGGATTAATGGAATGTCCATGGAAGATGGACCGGCTTGATCGGGGTGGACTAATTTAATGTCCATGGAAGATGGACCGGCTTGGTCAGAGTGGACTAATTGGATGTCCATGGAAGATGGACCGCCTTGGTCAGGGTGGACTAATGGAACATCTCTGGTCAGGGTGGTCTATTGGACTGGCTGATCAGGGTGACTTTGGTGGGCGAATGGACTCGCAGGTAAATGTGGACTCGCTGATTAGGGTGGACTAAACCGTCTGTTCAGGGGTGGAATTTCTCGTCGAGGTCGAGCGCCTGGTCATGTCGGACCTTTAGTTGAATCGTGGTAGACACAGCGGTCAGGGCGGAGATCTCCTCCCAAGGTGAACTCGCCACTCTCACGATGGAGCTGCTCCAGCGATGATGAACCGGGTGGACGAGTCCAACGCTGGACTCGCGGATTTTCCGGTTGGAGTGGAGCTGTTCTCATAGGTCAGGGTGGATGTTCCACATCGAGCCATAGGGCCGTGCCGGGAACGGCGAGTGACGGGGAGCTTTGTGCCGTGACCGGTCGTCGCTACGTCACCCGTCTGCCTTCTTAACCCCTCCGCCCCCCGCCCCTCGCCGCGCGCGCCTGCCCGAAGACGCAAAAAAATACTCGTGAAATGACAAAAAAAATTGAACACATTTGTAGAAAAAAATATATAAGGATAATGCTGTGGTTTTACATAACGATTTCAAATCTTGTTTTGTAAGAAAGACGCCGCCTTGGTTCACGTTGTCGTTTGTCGTTGTCCATCGTTTTGTCCGGTTTGTTTTGTTTTACAGAAAACAGGAGGGAGTTGTTGTTTTTGTTGTAAAAATGGTTGAAGTTGCAGTTTGTCTCATTTTAGTATTTGCGCGAGCACTTGATGGGGGGGGGGGGATGCTCGGATTTTGAGGAGGGGCTGTCATGCCTCCCCCCCCCTCCCAACCTCCCCCCCCCCCCTCTTCCTGCCACGTCGTCGCCCTCTCACTGTGCCCCCCCCCCCAAACAAAACCACCAACTCCATTGTAGCCCACATGAACCCTGACCCTTGGGGTAAAGGTCGCCAAACACAGCGGTAAATTTGTCAACAGTCGCAACAAAGGAGGAGAGGGCATCCCGGGCCGAATGATGTCGGCAGAAAGGAAATGCCAACGAGAGACAAGACGTCGCCTCTCCCGCTGTCGCGTGCTGCTGTGGGGCCGGGTCTCGCCGCGTGTCGTTCGGCAATGATGTCCGACGTTTCGCTCCAACGTGCCCGCGGCCGGGAGCTTCTTCGGGATCGGAGAAGCTTTCCGGCGCGGTGAGTGACACGCCGGATGATCACACCGAACGGTGCCGCGATACAGCCCGAAACACATCGGGGGGGGAGGGGTATTAGCTGAATTACGTTCGGCTTCTCCGATAGCTGATTTGACAGTGGTGATGATGACGATGATAGTCGGAGTGGAATTTCAATAATTTATCTCTGATGTACGCGCGCGACCCTTTTTGTCAACTCCGCCGCTGGACGAAGACCTCCGCGTGCCGTGCGTATCGATGGGGGGAGGAGGTGGAGGGGGGGTGGGGGGGGCGCTTGTTTGACCATACTTCACCACGCCTGCCAGTGCGGACTCGCGCGCGGCGCCAACCCCGGGTGAAGCGGTCGGTGGCGGTGCCGTCGGTTGAGATTGTGCGCTGCTGCTGCTGCTGCCTTTGACTACGATGGGTTTATTTTTTATTTATTCTCGACCGCGTGCCGTCGACGTCGCTAGGAACGGGGCGGTGCGCGCGTCACGTGCCGCAGGCTCACGGGGGGAGTCGCGGTATTCGCGAGGTCAGGTGACCTCTGCCCTTGGGGGGGGGGGGGTCCAGAGAAGCTATGCAACAGCCCCTCGTGATGAGGCGCTCACAGTTGGTCCTTGAGAAATTAAAATTGAGCAAAAAATAACAATATTAAAAACAGCGGCACCAACAGCAACGGTAATAAATAATAAACATCCAAGACCATTCTCAGCCACGCTCTCGTGCACCCTGTGCACGGTGTGTGTGTGTTTTCTTTTTCCAAGACGCCTGTCCCGAGTCTGAATGTACGTGTGTGTGCGCGCGAGTCTAGGTGTGTGTGGCTGTCTGTATGATCTGAATGTGGCCGCGTGTGTGTGTGGCTGTCTGTGTACAGCGGTAGTGGAGCGGGTTCGCTACGCTACGCTACGAACCCGGCGTCCCGAGTTCGAGTCCCACTCACGGCCAACACCCAGTGACGGTTATCTGACCCGGTCCTGGACCTCCTCTGGGTCGACTCGGCCGCAAATGAGTACCTGATGCGGTGTTTAAACATGCCACTGAGGTGACAAAGGCGGCCGGGTGTGGTGCTGGCCACCCACAACCTCGTGTGCTGTTCCGGCCTTCATAGGTGCTCGCTAGCTAACAGCACTTTCCCCAACAGTATTTTCAGGCTATGCGGGGGATCTTTGTCTTTTGTTTTGTATATTGTACAGCGATTGGGGGTGCAGTGGTAACCGCACTGCACCAACGCCCCCCAACCCAGGATGATCCAACCGGCGATGAGCGAATTCTACCCAGGGCCCGGGTCTCATGCACACGCGAAATAAATAAATGATTCGGGCATTTAAAGTTGTTTCCAGGCACGCATTTTAAATCAACTGCTTTAATTAAGTGTCCATTGGAGTAGGGTCCCAACCTTTCGGTTGCAAAGGCACGCAACTCTATTGCTGTGATACAAAAAATATAGTTTTGCCACCCACAAACAATGATGATGAATGGAGCTGGTGGACAAGGGAGAAGTGGGGAATTAGGAATTCATTTCTCACTGAAATATATTCAGGGTCACTGCCAGACTCGACTGGAGGTGGTGGTGGTGAGAGGCACATGATGACGCGTAACCACGGCTGAAACGAGAGGTAATCATGAATGTGGTGTGCCGGGTAACGGAATGATGTTACGGTTAACTAACTTGGCCGAAATGAAACCAAAACGAAACTTTATTTTACCAGGTAAGGCCCTCTGAGCTACTTAGCTCTTTTTCAGAAGCCACCTCGCTATCAAAAAACATGATCCAACGAAATGGCTTACGTGTAAATGTATATCAGCCATATACTCTAAACGCATGCTTCTAAATGTGGAGGGAAACACCGGAGGGACCTGGAGAAAAATCCACGCGAACAGGGGGAGAGAGAGACACGCAAACTCCAAACAGAGCAGGTGTCAGGGTCGGGATCAAACCCACGAACTCGTGTATACCGGGCGAAGGAGTTAACATCTCCTTAGGTTTTTTCGGTTAAGTCACGTAGGTAAAAATTAAAATTAATAAAAGTAAAATAAAAAATCACGACGTTTCGGAGGCAACACAAGCTTCCGTCTTCAGGTGGAACCGTCACAGCACGATTGCTGTATCCAGTAAATAGGAAAAAAAACCTAAGAGTATGAATCCTTGCAGTCACGAAAGCTTCAAATCTAGAGTTAACATGTCGCCAACCGCAGCGCCCCCACGGTGAAATTCAATGGAATGTTAACAGTGATAATTGGTATATTATTGTAACGATTCGAACCCACCCCCCATTGCGTATTGAAAATGGAACGCATCGCGTTACACGTTGCTACGTCAACTCGGTGCAGTAGGCGAGAGGAGACGCCAGGGGGCCTCGCTCGCTCGAGAGAGGAGGGAGCGACGCACGGCCTGGCACGGCACGGCCTGGCACGGCCTGGCACGGCACGGCCTGGCACGGCCTGGCACG
>CM025611.2:5628763-5657927 GCA_014621495.2 Entosphenus tridentatus
CCCCCCCCCCCCCCTCTTGTTGCGATGAAGGCGTCCGAGTCCGTGCCGCTGCGGGGCCCTTGGGGCGCGGTCTTGGCCGGGACTCGTGGATTGGGTGTGCAGGTTGTGTGTGTACCCCCTTCACGGTGTGTGTGTGTACCCCCTTCATGGTGTGTACCCCCTTCAGGGTGTGTGTGTGTACCCCCTTCGCGGTGTGTGTGTACCCCCTTCACGGAGTGTGTGTACCCCCTTCAGGGTGTGTGTGTGTGTACCCCCTTCACGGGGTGTGTGCCTACAGGTAAGGGTACCCCCCCCCCCCCGGGAGGGGGGGGTCCCCCCCCCTCTCTCGGCAGGGTGTGCCCCCCCCCCCCTGTCGGCAGGGTGTGTGCCCCTCCCCCTGTCGGGGGGTGTCTCAGGTGGGCGCGCCTCTCACATAAACGCGAGGTCGCCTCCCTCGATCCTCACTCGGCTCATTGCAGCTCCCTGCACTCCACTGCACCTCCCTGCACTCCACTTGCAAGGTAAGAAGAGCGCCCGGCTCTTATTATATAAATAAATAAACATCGCCTTTCCCGTCAAATAATTTTATGCTTTTATTTGTCTGGGTCGGGAATCTTGGCGCTGTCGAATTTCGCGTCTCCCGTGACCTGCAAGCGGTCGCCGCGTAGACGAACAGGCGGAGGAGAGACGAAGACAACTTCACGTCGAATTGTGTTTCGGGGTTGGCTTTTTTGGGATTCCCACCCAAATGCGTTTTTATCCAACGTGGGTTTGGGGGGTAAGAGGCGTCGCGAGGCGGCGATGAGACGAGGGTTGGGACTGTGCCTCTTGATTTGAGATAAAAGTTTTGTTTTTATTGTGGGCGCACGTACGGACTTTGATGTGTTGACGCGCACGGCAGAGCGTGTCTATCGATGTGCGTCGCATTCTATGCGAGGAGCGGTGGCGCAGCGGTTAGCGCGCTGCGCTTCGAGTTCGATTCTCGCTCACGGCCAACACCGGTGACGATTATCTGAACAGATATTAAGCCTCCCCTAGGTCGACTCAGCCTCAAATGCGTACCTGGTGAGTCGCAAGGGAGACAAAGGCGGTCGGACGTGGTGCTGGCCACCCACCCCCTCGTGTGCCGTTCTTCATAGGTGCTCGCGAACAGCGCTTGTCCCAAAAGTCTGTTAAAGGCTACACGGGGAATCTTGGTGTGCCACCTATAGGGTGTTAAGTGTTCGATGTTAATACGTGGGTGTGGTTTTGGATTGTGCGTGTGTGTGACGTGGTGTGGTGTGTATCATGGGGATGTAATTACGTGTCAACAGTATTGTGTTGTTGTCTGGGCGCGGTGTTGTGTGCCCCTACAGTCTGTGAAGGCTATACGGAGGGATCTTTGTCTTGTATTGTTATGTGTGTGTGGGGGGCTATGACTAAACCACTCGGAATGGGCCAAATCTCACCCAGATCTTGTAAGCTGAGCAGGCGTTGAGCCTGGATGGTGCTTGGATGGGCGACCACCGGTCCATGTCGCGTTGTCTTAGGCGGTTGCGGAGCGACGTGGCACGGGCAGTAGATGGCAGTGCCCCCAAATCCAGTGTTGGACTGGACTTCTATGCTCCCACGCTTACGCTCCTTGCCTTCGTGGACAAATAATCGCCACGGAACCGCACGGTGGGGGGGGGGGCCTTCATCCAGCAGTGGATGGACCAAAGGGGCCGTACACGTCTATGCGATGTTGTGTGTTGTGTTCTGCGTGATGTTAGCCATGAGCCTGGCGATCAAACTCAGGTGGCAGGGCTTACAAGTTTGCTGAGCACTCCGTCGCCGCCCTCCCTCCCGCACCCTGCAGGTGCTCGCTAACACGTTGCAACGTCTCTGTGTTTGTCCAGATGGCTTTCAAAGGCTCAAGCTCAAAGCCCCGACCCCGGTCTGCGTACGGTGAAAATGGTGAGAATTTTGTTCACGAAAAAAAATCTTCAAAAGCACGGGTGCGGAACTTACGGCCGCCAGTGAATTTTATTTCACACATCCCGAGAAATGAATAACCAACGACCCGACACTTCCACTGAAGCGACACCGAGACTTCACTTCACGCGACTCGCAGCGTCATTCCACGCGGCCTGCTGCTTGTGGTCTCGTGGCCACGCGCAGCTCACCACTTAGAAGAGAGTCGACGAAACGATGCTTATCCATCAGCGAAAGCATCTCAGCCACCACCACCTTGGCCGCACTAATTGGGTGCTGGAGGGGATGACGTATTCGACATGAGCAATGCTGCATTTCCCATCCTAGCGTTCGGTGAATTTCTCACCGCTAGGGCCCCTTTGCTACGACAGCGGTGACTGATCTGTGCGGCGCGTGTCCACGTGTGGACGCCCACCACCAGTGCTCTCGGGTCCCCCACCCTCGTGCTAGAAGGCAGATGAAGTCCGGTCCTTCCCCAGCCCGCGTCTGCTGTGGGGGGCTACGTTAGACCATACTTCACCATGTCAGTCAGTGCGTGTTGGTGAAGGCGCGGTGAATAGATAGACGCACGAGCAACCCAGTCGAGTTTCAGGACAGCAGTGCATTGTGCTGCACTGCGCTCTGGTGCCCACTTCTTAGCCCCCCGCGACCTATGACCCCTACGGTGCATGGTGGTTGCACATCCAAGCACGAATCCAGGGTCATCCTTGCTTAACTTTCCGAGATCTAAGGAGGTCGGACGAGTTCAGGGTGGTTAGGTCGTAGATGTTTTTGGCCTTGGGGTCATGCTATGGTCATCGTTTTAGGCTGCACAACAATTGGGGGGGGGGGGGGGTTGGAGGCAGCTATGTGGAATGTTGCATCACGGGACAATGAATGGTGGCGATGGCTTGGGGTGGTCTTCATCCAGCAGTGGATTGATCATGGCCAGCGACGATGATGACGATGATGATGATGATAGTGACATACATTATAAAGTGGATTGTTCATGGCCAGCGACGACGATGATGATGATGATGATAGTGACATACATTATAAAGGGGGTTTATGTTTGTCCCCATGTGTTCGTGAGCAGGGAGCCCACAGACGGAGAGGGAACGGTCCGACGCCATCCAGGGCACAAAGTTCCGCACCTCGGTGAAGGATGATACCAGCTGGATCAACCGTGCCGGTGGACTCAACGAGGACGAGGGGTAGGCTCCAATACAAAACAAAGACAAAGATCCCCTGTATAGCCTTCAGCATGCTGTTGGGGCAAGCGCTATTTGTGAGGAGCACCTATTAAGCCTGGAGAAATACACGAGGGGAGTGGATGGCCAGCACCTCGCCCAGACACTTTTGTCTCCCCGGTGGCGATGTTTACACACCGCACCAGGTACTCATTTGAGGCCGAGTTGACCTAGGGGAGGCCCAGGACCGGTTCAGATAACCATCACTGGTGTTGGCCATGAGTGGGTATGGAACTCGAGTTGCTGGGTTCGTAGCGGAGCGCGCTAACCGTTGCACTACCGCTCCCCACTACACTACCGCTCCCCACTACATACACACACGCACACCTCCCAGCACAGTGCAAATACCATCTTCACACACACACACACACAACAGCAACAACTACAACAGCTGACGGTGACATCACCACAGCACTAGTGCCAAGAAAGATGCACTTTGAGGCCACAGAGACTCCTCAAAGAGACCCACTGAGTAACTGGAATGTGCTAGCAGTGGCTTCATCATCGGCCCTTTCTTCAGCTCCCACAGCTCCCATTGAGAATGGGTCTGGTGGAGCCCTGCACTCGTGCAGCAGCATTATTACCACCCCCTCTAGGCAGGATGCGTACCCCACTCCCTGTCGGGGTGTGCGCAGGTGGTGGCGTGATGTTAGTGGGGAGCGGTGGTGTAGCGGTTAGCGCGCTGCGCTACAAATCTGGCGACCTAGGTTCGATTCCCGCTCACGGCCAGCACCAGTGACGATTATCTGAACCGGTCCTGGGCCTCCCCTAGGTCGACTCAGCCTCAAATGAGTACCTGGTGCGATTGTGTAAACATTGCCACTGGGGAGACAAATGCGTGGTGTTGGCCACCCACCCCCTCGTGTGCCATGCCGGCCTTCATAGGTGCTCGCTAGCAGCACTTGCCCCTACAGTCTGTTAAGGCTATACGGGGGATCTTTTGCGATGTTAACTACCTCGCCTGGTATGCAGGATGTCGTGAGTTTGATCCCGACCCTGACGCTGTATATTTGGAGTTTGCATGTCTCTTTCCCTATGGTGGTGTGGATCTTTTCTCTGGGACATTTGGTTTTTGCCTCCATATTTAGAAATGATAAGCCACTTCGTTGAGCTATCATTTGTGGCCAAATCGCTTCTGAAAAATAACTATATGGTTTAGTGGGCCTTACCTGGTAAGATTTTTAAAAAATAGATCCATAGACTCCCATAGACCCATATTGAGACCCAGACTCATAGAGAGACACAAAGACTCATAAACAGAGCTCAGCACCAGTTCATCATCATCAGCACCTGTTATCAATCAGTCCACCTGCACGCGTCACCGCCTGCGACTGGACTTTGTTGCCCCTTCAACCGAGAGCCAGGAGCCTCCACTGGAGTCCAACCGTGGCCTCAGGAAGCCACGTGTCCCCGTCACAGCTTCTTCTTCTTCTGTCGTACGGCTGATGTAGATGCAGAGCAGCAACCACAATGTCACACTCAGGTGGTCAAGCCAGACAACCGCGTCAGGAGCAGCAGAGTGGTGTGTTGCTGTGATGTCTCCTTCGTATTTGTGGAACGGGGCATTGCACTGTTGTATGTTGTTGTACGGTCTGTTCTGCACACTGGAGAGTTTTAGATCTTCCAGGTATCCGCATCTGCCATGGTTCGTGCAGTGGATGCGGTTTAAGGCGGGCCATGAGCCAAACCGTCACAGCGAAACCTCTCCGATGCGTCGTTCGGCTCGTGCCGCGCATTGTTCGGCACGACGTCCGGCACGACGTCCGACGTTTCGCCCTGCGTGCCCAGGAGCTCCTTCACACAAAAAAAAACCCCAAGGGATCTGAAGAAGCTCACAGCGTGCGGCACAGAGGAGAGCTCAACAGCACGAAACCGCCAATACCTGCCCAGTAGCATAACTAAAGCCATGGTCACAGCCCCGGGTATGAACGCTCTAAACACTGCCACCGCCCTCACCTGCACGACAGGTGCTCGAGGGAGGCAGGCAGGGAGGGGAAGGAGAGGTACGCGTGAAGGAATGTGGAATGCGTCGTTAGGTGATGACAAATAGAATGATTTCGTCTTTTTGTTTCTGCCTCCGTCTGTCTCCACACCCAAACCTACCCCTTCCCCCCAAAAAAACAATTTCCCCCTCTCTCCCTCCCACCTACCCCGCATTCGCCACTCCCCCCCCCCTCTCCACGGCCAGCGAAGAGCCGGGGCTGATAGACTTCGGCGACAAACATCCGACCTCGCCGCTCTCCCCGACGTACGCAGGCACCAGGTGAGCCGCTCCGCGGGCGTGTAGCGTGCAGGCGGTGCAACTGCGCCGGGGGGGGGGGGGCTTACAGCAAGAGTTCCTACCCTCCGAGTCACAAACAAAAAAACGGGCACGCACCATGGGAAGAGGAATAAGAAGTTGGAGGACGATATCTGACAATACGTGGAAAGCGGACAACTCCATGCGAATGCATTGGATATTCAATGATTTGGGGATGGCTTACAGAAAATTCCCAGGATGGCTAACTCCTCAAGGAGAGCGCAATCTTGGATCGATCAAGGGTGGGTGGCAACGCTAGCCCATGGGCTGCAGAGGGTCCCATGTGCTAGGTTACAAAGAGTGGGGGGGGTTGGCATATCATTCTTTGTACGAGGATCCATGCCAACCTTGCCACACCAATGAATCCGCCCTATTCAGCGGTCTTCACGCCTGCCAACCCTGTCAGTGTCGAGGAATTGTGAGCGAGCGCCTATTTAAGTCATTGTCGGCATGGGTGTGCTGTGGTAGTTTTGGCCAAGTGTGGGTTTACTCCCGGCTCTCCGATTCATCCCGCGCGAAGCCGAACGCTCGCTCACGGAATTGGCCAAGCAGCCCAATGCAGGACCCTCCTGAAAAACGAGCTTTGAGACTGGGTGAGGCTTTCCTGGTTAAATAATTGCCATTATTACGATAATTAAACCGAGGTAGACTATTGGGGCAAGCATTGTTACCAGCACACATTAGTAAGTTGAAGGTCTGGTCGCCACTCATTCACATAGAAACCCATAGATTTACACAGAGACCCATAGACTTGGCTAGGGTGAGTTACGATTAAACGGGGCTCTAAAGTGTAGCGAGTTGATGGTCTTAGCCTGGTCAACAATGATTCGCACACAGACCCGTAGAACTAAATGGAGCCCGGTCACCAATGGCTGCACGAACAACAACAAAAATGACATTTGGTGCCACGTCACCAAGCGTACCTCGCTCTACCCCTAATCCCTCAAGTACCTCTGACCTTGCACCCTGAGCCTAACCCTGCCCCTGGCCCTCGCCCGTGCAGGTGAGCGCGAGCTGGCTCGTTCACAGCCACGAGTTGTCTGTCTGTGCTCGATATTTGTTTACCGGCCGAGAGGGCAGTCAATTCCTCGCATTCCTGTCAAGGACGGGCGCGGCCCAATTCATCAATTCGAAGCCGCCCACACCCAGCGCGCTCCTGTGCCCTCGAGAGACGTCATGCGACGGAGCCTCCGTGACGTCGCTCGACATGAATCACGGACCAAGACAAAGATCTCCCCCTCCCTCCCTCCCTCCCCCGTGTAGCCTTGACAAGGTTGTTGTGGGCGAGTGCTGTTAGCGAACAGCCCCTATGAAGGCGAGAACGGAGGCGGCGGGGGGGGGGGGTCCCCCTTCTCTTACGCCGCCCGCCGTGACCCTCTCGTCTACCCCCCCCCCCCTAGCCGTTCGTCGAGCCAGCAGCAGCAGCAGGAGTGGGATAATATGGATTCTCACGCCACGCCAACGAAAGGAGCCAGGGACTCGTCCAGTGGCGGATTCCGGTCGTCGACGCAGAAGTGGTACGTGACCCCTGTCAGGGATTCGCTTCGCCGACGACGCTGTTGGGAGGGCCAACCTGGAACTCAGATTTCCACCTTAAATACATTCAGCTGGGGATTTTGTTTTTTTCCTTCTTCAAGTTATGGGCCGCGGTGTTTGATAATTGTGCCCCGGTCATGTCACTGCAATCTATTTTTTTAAATATTCCTATTATTTCATTTGTTTATCTGGGAAAACCTCACTGAGTCTCAAGACTTTTTCAGGAGGGTCCTGCCAGGTTTTTTTTCTTTCAGTTGGTGGTGGGGGATGGGGGACATTGATTGCTTGCTGTATAATCCAAATTGAGTAATTTGTTGAGACGAGTGGTGCACAAGAGATCGATGGCTCCCACAACGGGGCTTCGGGACCTTGGGTCGTGGGGTGATTGCTGAACGACGATGGGACTCAAAGTAGCCAACGGCTCCTTCCCCTTGTCCCGGGGAAAGAGCAGCTTGCACCTGGTGCATTGATTGGTGCATTACTCTGTCGCATTGCTTGGTGCATTGATTGGTGCATTGCTTTGGCCACCAACCACCACCGCAGCCATGAGAGGTGGCATCAAAGGCATTGGCCATGGTGACACCTTCATCTTGTCGTCTGTAAACAAACATTAGCAAGCTACATTGTGTGCACAATTCTTAGGCAGTGATACTGAGCTTCAGTGGCATCCGGTTGCTGAACGAATCCATTATAAGGTGGCACTCATTACAAAGTGCTTGCCGCAAATGAACCACAATAGCTTGCTGATCTCGTCAAGGAGAATAAACCATCACACAAACTCCGGTCGTGCTCACAGCAGCGGCTTTTGACTGGCCATCGGACAAAGACGGTCACCGCAACGCGCACATTCAGATGCGCTTCTGCGGCCGTCTGGAACGCTCTTCCTTCCGAGATTAGGAAGTCACTGGAGCTATGCACTTTGAAATCGTCGAGATTGAAAACTCATTTCTTTAGAATAGATGTTTATGCTTAGTTTGTTGCCCTTCCCCCGCAGCTTCGATTAACATTGTTGGCTACGTACGGTGCGAAAGAAGTTCAACATACAGTACACCCAAACTGACACCATCAGTGATGGCAGCTTGGGGGGGTGACGGTAGGGGGTTAGGGAGCTGTTGATCCCCCCCCCCAGCCCTCGCCACTTTTTCGGAATGTCACCAAGCGACTAACTTTGCCTGGGGCCCTCGAGAACGTAACTCCAAGTTGGCCACTCGGCCCAGCTCTCCCCCCCTCCCTCCCCTCCCTCCCTCCCACGCTGTGGCCCTCCCCAGCCGCGCTCGTGACGCACCCGAAAATCGCCACCGCCGCCGGGAGAGGTGGCCAATAGTAATGTGGTTAGCGTGTTGAACTTCTTTCGCGCCGTACGTAGCCAGGGGAGAATTGACAACAAACGAACACGCATAAAAAGCAGCGCTAAAGAAATTAGTTTTAAATGCAGACCGCAAAAGGTGCGTAGCTCCAGTAGCTGGCTTCCTAATATCGCGGGGAAGAGCGTTCCAGACGGCCGCCGTCTTTGTGTGATGAGTGGCCAAAGGCAGGAGTACGCACGGGGGTCTACGCTCCCTTGACGAGATCGGCAAGGTTACTGCGGTTCGTTTCTTCGCAAGCACTTTGTGTGTGTGTGTGATGAGTGCGAACCATTGGAACAACGGATGAACCACGGCCTCGTGCTTCACGCAAGCTGCCTCGCGTGGTGGTGGTGGTGTGGGGGGGGTGTTTTACGCATTCGCACGGAAATGAACTGAGCGCGATGTTTACATGACAGTGCCGCGCAGGCTTCTGCCACAGCGGATCGAGTTCGCACGAGGGTTTAAATGGAATGTGCGGTGAACGAGCGGTCGCGTGTTTCTCGGTGGTCGAACATGACTTTGATTCCCGTTTGATTCCCACGACGAAAATCGGTGGCGAGGGATATTTGAAACGGTCTTGGTACCCCCCCCCCCCGCCAAATTGACCCCGACAACCGAGGCGATGTGGGGCAGGCCTTCATCCAGCAGTGGATTGACAAAGGAATGAGAGAATCACTATTATTAATTACCTGTACAGTGTAGTGAATGTATAATTGATGATGACGGCTGTGTTACGTTGCTGCAGGTGTGACCGCTGCTGTCCGAAGCCGATCATTTATATTTCACGAGCTGACAAGAGATAGCTGGAGAGAGATATAATATACACACAGAAAATACACGGGAGATTGAGAGACGGATAAGAAAAAGACAAAGAGACAGAGCGGCACAGAGGGAAACACAAAGCGACGGGATCGTAGCGGTGGCGTTGCCACGGCGCTTGTGCCAGGCTAGGTGCACCACGGATCCTTGAAAGAGAGACACACAGAGACAGAGAGACACCGAAGGCGGCACAGAGATGGACACAGAGAGCTTCCCGCATGTTCAAGGCAATTCAAACTTTATGTCAAACGCACGGCACGATGCACTGGACAATGTAAACAGGGACGGAGGGGGTAGTTTTGGCTCGGAACACGGGGAGTCAAATGCAGCTGGGAGCGTGTACCCCGCGCTGCACGCTGCAAAGCAAGAACATGATCATTGTTTTTTTACCCTTTTATCTGGCAACAAAACTGACACCTTTTTTACAAGGAGTCATGTTTGCATAGACCACAATACCTGCAGTCATAATGCAAACAAAAAACATAACTCTGATAATGTATGCACTGTCCTTAAAATTGATTGGTCCACACCCGAGACAGCTTTCCTTAGAGCCTAGTCTCACATGGTGTTCGACCAGATGACGCCAAAAGGCGCACAACTCAAAGACAATGCACCATCAGAGTATGAGAGCTCGGGGTTAAGAATTTACACCATTGGAACCTCCTTTGCCAGTGAAAAACATGATCATTGTTTTTTTACCCTTTTATCTGGCAACAAAACTGACACCTTTTTTACGAGGAGTCATGTTTGCATAGACAACAATACCTGCAGTCATAATGCAAACAAAAAACATAACTCTGATAATGTATGCACTGTCCTTGAAGTTGATTGGTCCACACCCGAATGCATATATTATCAGAGTTATGTTTTTTGTTTGCATTATGACTGCAGGTATTGTGGTTTATGCAAACATGACTCGTTGTAAAAAAAATGTGTCAGTTTTGTTGCCAGATAAAAGGGTAAATAAACAATTATCATGTTTTACTGGCAAAGGAGGTTCTAATGGTGTAAAAGCAAGAACACTCAAGAACAGCCTGTGGAGCGGTGAGCTTATTGCTCGTTCTCAGGGCCGGATTGAGGCACGTGGCTTTAGGGGCTGCAGCCCAGGGGCCCCCGCCAGGTGGATGGCCTTCAGAGATGAAGTGAAAAGTAATTTAATTTGTGAATGCTGAATTGTATTTGTAGTTAGCCTTGTTAAAATACATTAAAACAATTTCTTGGTTCTTTCGGTAAAGTCACGTAGAAGGGAAATAATAAAATAACAAAAATAAAACATATATTATTTTATTATGTTTAATAACTTTATTATTTTATTATTTCCTTTCTGCGTGACTTTACCGAAAGAACCAAGAAGATGCATCCCTGCAGTCACGATAGCTTTAAATCGAAATAAATAATTTTCTTTAACTTTGTTTTCCTTTTGAAAATATTACTGGAGGGGCCTCACAGTGGCTGTAGCCCAGGGGCCTATACAATCTTAATCCGGCCCTGCTCGTAACTACCGGAGTTTAATTTCAGGCGGATCTGTTGGGGTCAGCAACCCGGACATTATTTTCTCACCCAGCACGCAACACGCAGCATATCCTCTCGCTATGGCTGTGGCGATTAGTCGCATGCCTACTCCAGTCTGCCAGCAATCCATAGAACATTCAGTGAGAAATTAACCCCTGCCTGCGACACAAAATACAGGACACGAGTGGCGTTTTCAGTCATGTGACGAATCTGGTCCGAACAGCATATGAGCAGACAGTCAAAAGCCATTTGCTGTACACCAAATAAGGCCGACATTTCAAACCCATTATTTTATTTTGACTGTGTAGGCTATCACAATCGATTGATTGATCATTGTCAACCGACCGCTGCATGAAGGCCTACCCTAATCCATATCGGTCATGGGGGTTGTTTGACCATACTTCACCTTTCTTGTCACTGGTTTATATGTTGCTTCGTTGTGTAAGGCAATTCTAATGCGCATGGCTGCGCTGTTACCATATTGCGGGGGAGTGGGGGGGGTTGATGTATCCTGCAAAAAAAACTTCATAATTCGTTTGCACAGCGGTTATACTTAGTTTTTAATACTTAAAAAAATATATATTTTCAAATATTGTTTTTGCTGTTGACATTGTTGTCATTAATTTGCACAAGCTGAGAGACAGCGACATGGGAACAAATCATCTCATTGCCACGTGACCTCGTGCATGCCATGGATCATTAAAACTGACTTCACTTGAGATGCTCCAAGCTGCCTGGAGTCGCCTAATTGTTGACTGGGCCTTGCGGTGTTCCTCCCCTGGCAGGGACAGCGCGGGACCCGAGGGATCTTCGTCTTTCTCCCGCGTGGAGATCACCGAGACGGAGACGCGGCGAGGCGGCCGGTGATTTGCGCATTGCACCTCGCTCGCTCGGACTCTCACTCGCTCGCTCGCTCGCTCCAGCAGTCATTTGGAATGGGTGTAAAATGCTGCATGGACAGCCCCTTTGGAATGTTAGCTGTGTGTGTGTGTACAAGTACATTTGTGACCGGATTACGTGTTAATGTTGTGCTGAAAGGCACATGTACTCTGATTACACGTTAATGGTGTGTGCAAATAAATGTGTAGTCTAATTACATGTTAATGTTGTGCTGAAAGGCACATGTACTCTGATTACATGTTAATGGTGTGAAGAAATCCATTTGCATTCTGATTACATGTTAAGACCGTAAAAAACAATTATCATTTTTTTACTGGCAAATGAGGTACCAATGGTGTAAATGCTTAGCCCGAGCTCTCATACTCTGATGGTGCATTGTCTTTGAGTTGTGCGCCTTTTGGCGTCATCTGGTCCAACCCATGTGAGACTTAGGCTCTAAGGAAAGCTGTCTCGGGTGTGGACCAATCAACTTCAAGGACAGTGCATACATTATCAGAGTTATGTTTTTTGTTTGCATTATGACTGCAGGTATTGTGGTCTATGCAAACATGACTCCTCGTAAAAAAGGTGTCAGTTTTGTTGCCAGATAAAAGGGTAAACATTTTTTTATCATATTTTTTACTGGCAAATGAGGTACCAATGGTGTAATCGGCGTTTTGTTCACGTGACAAATCCCTTTCTAATTGACTGTGGTGGAGGGTTACGACACATTTAGACTTACGCGATCTAAGCCAAAAATCTTTATTATGAATAGTATAGAATGTTGTTGTTTGTTTGTGCTTGTGCACCACGACCAGAGCAGCAGCATCACCAAACAACGTGTTTACAAGTTATGAAATAAAATTGTGTCAAGTCTAACAATGTAACGGAATTACAAGTAGAATCTAACTCTAAGTAATCCGATTACATGTACGACCAGCCTAACCCTACGCGCGTGTGCGCTTTACCTGCTAAAATAAACATGCTTTAGTATTTTGTGATTTGCTTACCTTTTCTTGATTTTGTATGATTTGTTATGGTAACTTTATGAACCGCCCCTCCTGGACATGTGTGCAAAACAAAGAGCTTTACAGCTCATCGGATTCCATCTCCAATTTCTAGATTCTGATTCTAATGATTCTGTGTGTGTGTGTTACATTCAGCAGTGAGCCGTCTGGACCACCGCCACCTGTCCCTCGCAGCCGCTACTCCGGCAGGTGTGAACCGGGGTTCCCAGGGTTCAGGGGTCAGGGGTCAGCGGCGTAGCTATCCAGTGGCACGGGCGGTGACACTGCAAACGGGGCCCGGGTTGCGAACAGAGCCATGGAAAAGCGACTATGGGAGATTCAATACTGAGAGCTTTAGCTGGTTCCATTGCTTTCAGAGTCGCCGAATTGCAGATGGATATTTGAGGCAGTGCAAAGTGCGTCCGATTTACACCCGACGGATAGGGTCGACGTTGCATAGAGGGGAGAGGCTCATTCTTCGCTCCTTGCACCAGGAGCCACGTCACGCGGTTGGAGTGAGGGCTGGGAGTGGCTGGGTGGGTGATCACGCCGATCCACAGTTGTGTTCGGGTTGGGCCACGTGGTGGTAGTTTTACGTCAAATTGCTTGTCATTAACCCCACCGCAAGCCGACAAGATTGCCACGTTGACGACAAATAAAGCTCCGCCCCAGTGGCTTAAGTATTTTCAGAACTATTGCTGCTGCTGCTGTTGCTGCCGATGATTCTAATGACTGATTGTTTTTGTCGTTGGGATGTTTGTCTTTTAGCGGAGGGCAGAGCGCAGGGCAGAGCGGAGGTCAGAGCGGAGGTCAGAGCGACGCCAGCAATTCAAAGGATACGTCTGTCACCCGCACTCGCTTCAGCAGGTACACACAACTCACGTGTACGTGTGTGTGTGTGTGCAGGTCACCAATGTGTATACATACAACTCCTCTTCATGTACACGCATCGCCTATACGTACGCACAACACACTTGTACACGGCTCACCTGTGTGTGTGTGTGTGAATGGGCCACCTGTATAATACACGTGACATACAACACTTGGCTCATGCTAGAACATAATCCATCAGACCTCTGTCTTTCCACGTTAAAAAGATATAGAGCCTCATCATCTTCCGTACCAAAAATCATCCATTTGCTTTTTTTGTTTATGCAGCTGAACTCTGGACCGGCTTTTACACGTTTTAGTTCTCGTCAGCAGCGTAAGGCTTTGAACAACACAAATATTGCTGCGTTATCAGACTCCATTGGCAATAGCGCTCCCCGAAAGCTTGGAGGGTTTTTTTTTTGTCGAACCCTCTTATCACTTTGCATTTTTTATATTTACCCCGGGCGTCGTGCACACACACACACACGCACGCACACACGCACGCACACACGCACGCACACACGCACGCACGCACACATACACACATACACACACGCACACACACGCACACACGTACACACACACGCGGACTTTGTGATTCACACACAGCTGGGTGCGGCGTTGCTGATGTGGCTGGCGCACGTTCCGTGGTCGGGGCGGGTCTCTCCTATTTTCTTTCAAGTTTTCACGCGAGGAGACCGTCTTGTTCTCACGGTGACCTCCTCTTCCGTCCACTGCACCTCCGTGAACAAGAGCTTCATAGCTCATAGGATTCCTCCAGTATAAATACGTATTCTAGTTATGTTTTTGTGAGTCTCCAAGTATTCTCTATTCTTTTCTCTTTCACCTCATCCTCATCGCCGTCCCCACTCTTATCATCTCTCTGTCCACCTTTTTCTCACCATCTCATATTTCATCCACTCTCTCATCCCCTGTGTACTATTGCCGTCCTCCCTCTCTCTTCATATATCTCGCCTCTCTTTCTCTCTCTGCCTTCCCTTTCTCCTCGATCTGTTCCCGCTTCTCTCACTTTCCTCTCGACATTTCTCGACCTCACTTTCATTGTGCAATAATCTCCTCTGCTCCCCGCCCCTCCTTGTCCCAAACGCTGAGCACGGTTGGCTACGTACGGTGCGAAAGAAGCTCAACGTACAGAATGCACACAACGCCCGACTAAGTCTCTCTCTCCCCGTCTCTCTCCTCCCACTCTCTAAATCTCTCTGTGCGCTCTTCCCAGGCCCGTATCGTCGTCGTCGATGAATGAGCAGATCAACGTGACAGAGAGGTGAGAGACCTTTGCACGAGGTGGTGATGTGTGCATCCCCGGGGTACGAATCTCAGTTTAATACGCAGTCGGCTTTCGCGACCAATATTACCCATCAGAGGTTTAAAAAAAAAATATGTCGTTAAATCCGCCACAACCTGACAGCCAATTAGTCAGGTTTGTCACAAACAACACGTGCCAATTACATACCTGTCAACCCATATGGTTTACCTGTATTCTTGTACAGGGAAATTGAGTTTTCAGGTCCATACGGCGTACAGCCGTTTCAATACTAGTAAAATTATGTTTTGACCATTTGTTTTTGTTTATCCTTGTAATGGGACTTTGTAGGATGAACGTTGAGAATTATAAGGGCACGGGGGTGACCAATAAGGTCTGAATTGGTCTGTAATAGGGCAGGGTACCGATAAGGGGTTGACAGGTTTGCAATTCGTTACTAGTTCAGCCCACCGGCGGTGTGTTCGCAGAGTCCATTTGCCATAGGTAGGTGCAGAAGCCTCAATCAAAGTAAAGACAAAAACATCCAGAGCCGACTGCAAACCCTCGCGTCTTGCTCCGGCCACCACCCCCCCCCCCCCCCCCGCCGAGGGGGGGGGAAAGCGTCGGGGACCTGGCTGGGGTTCGGCATCGGTTGCCTTCGGCCACGACGGCCACCATCTGGTGACCTCGAGGAGGTCACTCTGTGTTCAGTGAAACACGCCAGCCCCCTGCCCCTCGCCACCCGCACACAATTCCATCGCAATGAGCTCAACAGACGAAATGCTCCGATCCTTCTCGTCCTGCCCTCTGCTACCGCCCTCGCAGTAGCAGTGACTCCTCTGTGAGCAGCAGCAGTAGCAGCAGCTGCCGGCACCGCGTTCGACTGGTTAGGCGAGTTCCATTTAAAACTCCTGTACCCTGAGGGTTGGGTGTATGTCAGGAGTGAGGGTATGGGGTGGGAGGGAGGTGTTGTGGGGGCGGGGGGTGTAGGGGGAAGGGGGGCGGGGGGTGTAGGGGGAAGGGTGGTAGGGGAGGAGGAAGGGAGCGAGGGTGGGGGTGTGTGGAGAGGGAGTTGGAGGGTGTGGACTTGCTCTCCAACACACCGGTGTTGCTGTACTAGCAACGAATTGGTCACGTTCTGTTTACGTGACAATCCTTACTGATTGGCTGTGTCGGGTGGTGGCGGATTTAACGACACATTTATATATTTACGGGATGTAACCCAACAAACCTGTATTATGGTCGAATTGTAAATGTTGTGGGATTTGCTTTCCAACACACCGGCGTGCTGTACTAGCAACGAATTGGCCACCTTCTGTTTACGTGACAACCCTTACTGATTGTCTCTGTCGGGTGGTGGCGGGTTTAACGACACATTTGTATATTTACGCGATCTGACCCAAAACGCCTCTATTATGGACGGTCGCGTGGGAGCCGGAGGTGCCGGGTGTGGGAGGCGGCTCCCACGCCCCGCACCCCCCAGGAGTGCGGGTCCCAGCCCAGATGAGCCACGGCTTCTGTGGCGCCGCGAACCGCCGCGTGTCACTGACCCCGAGTCTCGAGTCTCTCCCCCTTCGTCCAGCCCGGAGTATGTGCACACACTTGGGGACACCGTAGCGAGTCAACCGGCAGGTCGCATAGGAACGGGGCAAAGCGTGGGTGCTTCCCACCTCTTCCAAGAGTCGGCACAATTCTCAAGAGCCCCCATCTGGTGGAGTCTCTTTCGGTGCCGTGAGCGAGGCATTGCAGGGCACAGTGGACGCTGGAGTCGGTGGCCAGCACCTGCCCGCCTTTGCCTCCCGAGTGACGATGTTTTCACGCATCGCACGAGGTTACTCATTTGAGGCTGAGTCGACCGAGGAGGGGGGGGGGCAGGACCTGTTCAGATAATCGTCGTTGGCGTTGGCCATGAGCGGGAATCGTTGTCATCTCCGATGAGCACGCTCGGCCACGTCGGGCGCGTGCAAGAAAGTTCAACATGCACACGAACTCGGTCCGCCACTGCGCCACCGCTCCCCGCGAATTCGCAGCGCGTTTGGGGACTGACCCGACGACGCGCCACACCCAGACGGGCCGCCGATATCCGAAGCTCACGAACACCTCGTCCGTCCAGTCAGACGAGTCGAGGCGCGACGCTTCGTGCGTGCGGTCCGTCTCACGCCCAGGAAGGGGGTGGGGGAGGGGGGAATTAATGCGTCAAAATAAGACGCCGGCGCTCGGAGGAGACAACGCGTAATGGTAATAATATCCGTGCCGCTGCTGTTTCGGGCTTGAGTGAGTCGGGGCTCAGTAGAACGAATATGCACATTGTGTGTCGTATAAATATGAACGCGCGTGCGTGCATTGTGTTTTGGGACGGTGCTCACAATGTGTACTTGAGAACGGCAAAACAATGTATCATCGTGGAAATTGCTCAGCCGCTGTGAATTGTTTACTCTGAAAACGAGTCTTCGAATTCACTGGGCCTCGAGACTCTGAAGCTAAAGTATTCATTCTGTCAGTCATTCGAGCTAACAGAGGTTCAAGATCAGTTGTCAGGATGGTTATGTTTTAGCAAATTCTGTTTTAAAGGGGTGTTTTAGTGTTAGGTGGACACTAAAGTACAGTACTTGTACTGCAATGTCATCTTTTAGATTTAGTCTGAGTAGGGTGAGACTAAGTGGAATAACTTGAGTCGGATTGAGTGGGATTGCGACTCAAAATAAAGTTGGATTGAAACTCAGACTAGAGTGGAATTGACACCAGAGTGAGATTGGGATTCAGAATACAGTGAAATTTAGACGCGAGTGAGATTCGACTCAGATTCGGGGTTCATTTCCCAGCACTGTACAGCCGAGTGCCAGAGTTGGTCCACATTGTTCCAGACACAGACAAGCCCCCTCTCTCCCGGAGGGGGTGCGGTTAACGATTTAGGCATTTAGTTCTCAGAATCGTGACGGGTACACGTTTCGAAATGTTCCGATCTCGCTTCACCGCGGCCGTTCGCGGGGCGAAAGTCTGGCCCAGACTCGGTAACTTATCGCCCTCCTCTGGCTAAACCTCACAATCGCGCTCTCGCCTGCAAGCCGTGCAAATCAATCCCGGGTCACTCCAACTCCAGTTCTTGGGGAACGAGCCACATGTCCGTCCGCCTTCCAACATTTACCAGTCTTCTCTGTTCAAATGTAAAATTTAAGTTGCGTGTGTGTGTGTGTTTTTTTAAACGGCTCTCACCCTTAACTGATATCTGTAATAACCAAGGACTCGCTTGGAAAGAGAGGTCCTTTAGTCTCGGTGGGTGACTGCTGGTAATTTAGAACGCTTTGACAATCCACTGCTGGATGATGGTGACCCCATGTAGTGTCGGACCTGGGGGTCGATTGACCACGAACCGTTCGATCGTGTTGATCGGTGTGGGTTCGGTGGCGGGGTGGAGGGCAGGTGAATTGGATAGGCCAAGGGGGTCTCTATTAAATATATCATAGGTTCTCTGTATTGAACAGGTCAAGGAATCTGTATTGGATAGGTTAATGGTTCTCTATTGTGCAGGTCAAGGGTTCCATCTTGGAAAGGCCAATGGTTTTTGTATTGGATAAATTAAGGGTTCTGTATTGGGTGGCTCAAGGCTCCTCTGACGAGTCGAAGATTCTTCGTCGTTTCCAGCAGAATTTACGATGACGCGTGCACCAAAAAATCTGCCTCCGACCAACACAAATCGAAGGCACCGGGCTCGAGTGTTTTTTTATAATTTATTCCAACCGAGTCGCCGATGACGAACCGTCAAACCGTCCACGTCCCTCAGCCGGGCCACACTGCTGCGGGACGTCGCTCGCTGACGACGCGTTTTTTTTTTCTCATTCTTCTCGCTCGCCAGGAAAGAGGTGTACGGCACCAAGTCTGAGCTGGAGGAGACCGTGTCCACCGACAGCAACAAGGAGAACCTCTGGTAAGGCCGCCCCTGATCATCACCAAAGTGTTACCTTCCTCACCTGCTATGCAGGAGGTCGTGGGTTCTATCCCGACCCCGACGATGCCCGTCGTATATTTGGAGTCCGTGTCATCTTTCTCGCTCTCCCCGTCGTGGTCGCATCGATCTTGCTCCAGTTCCTCCCGGTTTGCTCTCCACACTTAGAACCGTGCATTTAGAATATTTGGCTGTTGCTATAAATGCCTAGATGTGATGATTACATCAGCCACTTCAATGACCTATCATGTGGGGCCAGGTCGCCTCTGAAAAAAGAGCTAATCGCTCAGTGGGCTTTACTTGGTTAAATAAAATAGTTTTAGGTTTTTTTATCATAATAATTAACCAGTACATTTGCTATTTGCGCCATTTATCTTATCACAATGGCTATCATGAAGGTGCTATGTTTCACACACAGGTATAGTTTGCTAGTAGGGGCAATGTTTCTATATCGTATTCACCCGACTAACTATATTTGCAAGTATTTTGAATTTTATTTGTACTGTGACGCCAGCACACATGCTTAACTTATTATTGGATAATGTCAGTGGATTTTTTATGTTCGCTGTGAGCCGCATGGCCCATACTATTTTTTCTTAATGCTTCAACAGTATTAACCTGGGCGGCTGCTGGGCTTGAACCAGTGAGTGAATGAATGAACCTGTGAATGAATTAGTTGATCAATACATTTGTGAAATGACGAATGATTGAGTGTGTGACTGAATTAATGAATGCGTGAATCAATAAAAGAGCGAATGAGTGAATCGACGAATGAGTGAATCGATGAATGAGTGGATCATTCACCGCTATGCCCTGCGTCTCGTCCTGGCAGGGAGAATGCGTGGCGCCGGTGCTCGCGATGCAACCACGCGCTGGGCAAGAGAGCCAACTCCTACATCCTGGACTACCTGGGCCTCTACTACCACGAGGCCTGCTTCAAGGTATCGCCACCTAGCCTGGCACGGCCACGCCAGACGAGCCAGGGGTGTCACAGCCTCCAGGGAACGTGCATCAACCCTTCGTCTCCCTCACCACCTCCTCACCAGGCCCTCGCCTGCACCGAGTTGGCCCCAATAGGGGCTCGCTAACAGCAGTTGCCCCATCTCTCATTTAATGGCTACACGGGGGATCGTCGTCTGGCAGACTATACCCGTGTGTGAACGATAGCGCCCTCATGATAGCCATTGTGCTAAGAGAATCAGGCGAATGTCAAGTGTAGCGATTATTACGATGATCACGGACGGACTGCACTACCGGAGGTTCTTCTTGTTGCCGCCGGTCCACACGGTCTCCTCCAGCTCAGACTTGGTGCTGTAGACCTCTTTCCTGGTGAACGAGAGGGAACACACGTCGTCAGCTAACGACGTTCCACAGCAGCATGGCCCAGCTGACGGACGGGGGAAATTAGGTGGCTATTGGCACCACAGTGGCGAGATGTTAACTCTCTCGCCTGGTGTACAGGAGGTCATAATTTCGATATCGACCCTGACGATGCCTGTATATTTGGAGCTTGCATGTCCTCCCCGTGGGCATGTGGATATTTCTCCAGGTCCTCCGGTTTTTCCCTCCACATTTAGAATCAACATTCGTTTGGAGTGTTTGGCTGCTATAAATTTCCACGTGATAAGACACTTTGTTGAACTACCGTTTGTGGCCGGGTCACTTCTGAAATAGAGCTATATATACTCTAAGGTTATTTCGGTAAAGTCATGTAGGTAAAAATAAAATCTGATATTTTTATTTTTACCTACGTGACTTTACCGAAAGAACCTAAGAGTATGAATCCTTGCAGTCACGAAAGCTTCAAATCTAGAATTAGAGCTATATAGCTCAGTGGGCCTCACTTGGTAAAACAAAATATAGTTTCGTTTTAGTGTGTTGTCCTTCCGCCGCATCTCCGATCAGCATGGCTGGCTACGTATGGTCTGAAAGAAGTTGAACACGCACACATACGAGTCATCCGGTGGCTCAGCAGTTCATGGCGAACGCGTCATCTCAATATCTGCTGGAAATGACGAAGGATACGCGGCGTGTGCGTGTGCAGTGTGACGGCTGTGACGCGGACCTGGGCCACATGGGCGGCGGGGGCACGCTGCACATCGTGGCCAAGCACGTCAACTGCGACACGTGCTACCAGAAGAGCCTGCGCTCCGGCTCAGGTGCGGCAACACCACGGGGACTTGCGCTGCGCCGCCACCATCTGGATTTAGCCTATGAGTAGGGCGGGACTTAAGTGGGGATTGAGACTCAATCTTAGAGTGGGATTGAGTGGGATTGAGACTCAGAATAACGACGGATCGAGACTCGGAATGGAGTTAAAGTGGGATTGGAGGTGCCACTGTAAAAAGATGTTAACTACCTCGCCTGGTATGTAGAAGGTCGCGGGTTCGATCCCTATCCTGGCACCTGCTGTATATTTGGAGTTTGCATGTCTCTCGACCCGTGGTTGCGTGGATTTTTCTCCGGGTCCTCCAGTTTTATCCCTCCACATTTAGACACAATACGCATTTAGAGTATTTGGCTGCTATAAATGTTCACATGATGATAAGGCACTTTGTTGAGCTATCATTTGTAGCCAGGTCGTTTTTTAAAACGAGTTCAAAGCTCAGTGCGCAGTACCTGGCAAAAATAAAAAAACTGATTTGAGTTTGTTGGGAGTGTCAAGCCAGCACCGCCGAGATGCTGGGCTTGAAATATGGGTTTCATCCGCCCCGTGATTAAACCGGGTTCTCTCAGTAATATTGTAATCTGTGAATGGGATAAATATGATCTTTATATAATGGGGTTTTGTGAATAAAGCGGTTGATACCAGTGCAACCCACCCCTGACTGAACCCGGTACTCCGAGGGCACACTTTAAACAGGCTAACGTTTAAGGCAATGAGCCTTTTTGAGAGAGGCGTGCGGAAATGAAGTAATGACCGCTGCATGTCCTGTGTCTCCTTTCAGGGCGCTAGTGGCCTCAAGGGTGGTGGCGGCTGGGGTGTGGCAGTGTAGAACGAACGTGACTGGAAACACCCCCCCCACATCCCCCCTCTCCCTCTCCACCTACCCCACAAAACCAGAGATGAAGCAACTTCAATCCCAAACCACAGCACACGCAGCTGCCCAGACAAGCTGGACACCAACACACCACACACACAGCAGCAGCAGCAAAGCAGAGCCTCACAACAACCGCTATAGCCACGTCCAGGCTTTAATTTCTCACTCATTATTGTCCAGGTCGTCGATAGACTGGAGTGGGTGGTACGTGACTAGTAAGTAGCAAGTAATAATAATAATAAGCACGAATGGTACCCGTGCCATTCTCATAGCACAAGCCTATCTCGAAGGCGCTGTGCTTGACAGACGAATATGGTCTGTCGCTTGAAGGCAATATCGCCTTGTGGTTTTTACCCAATTTAGGTAATTTGCGAATGCTTTTTCAAATTTGGCAAATTTGGGCACGCATGGCCTGCTCTTTTTGAATAACGCCACAGGTTTCATAAGGGCCCACTGTGAAACAGATGGCTCGTAGTTTTGGTTAATACGCTCGCAGTATTAACCAGGGCGGCTGGCAGGCTCTTTTATACTGAATGTGTTGCGCCGGATGCAAGCAATGTTCTCCTGGTCACCGACCCGGCCGCGACAATGAAGCCCTTGTCTACGTTACACAAGTCAACACAGGCCCGCAGCATGAAAAGTATTCACACCGCTCTGCATTATGGGAATAATATAATATGTTTTCCTTTTTATTTTTTGTAACAAACGAATCTATATCTCCATTAATGAGCTAAGTTTTAACAACTGGGGTTGTTTTTCGTGTCGGTATGGTTGTGGGTAACGACGGAATATTTGTTTTAATGCTTTTTAAGGATTGAACAGGTCTTGGTGTTGACATGGGACAAATGGCAGCACTTAAATGCATTCTTAATTACGTTAGCACGTTGCCTCAGCGCGGAACACAATTTACTCTTAAATAAAGACACTACCAGCCAGCTGTCTGCTGCGTAGGTTTTCGCACCCGTGCCGTACGGCCCTCTGACATGTTTTTTTCTGGGCTGCGCCGCTCGGGCGTTCGGCACGACGATGCCCGACGTTTCCCTCCGGCTGCTCGGAGCTTTTTCCAGCACGTGGAGCAAAACGGCGGAAATCGAAGGAGCACGTCGGAGAGCCATGTTTCTGTGAATGCTTCTTTCAAAGCCCAAACAACAAGGTCACTTTCTGGGCCTCATCGGCAGGATTCGACCCGTTAAACAAACGCCTCTGGATCGCCTGCTGTTATAGACTATAGCACTCTACCAACCCTGTGGGGCCGTTAAGCACAGCCGGATGAGGGCCTCCCAACACCGGTTCTGCGGGGGTTTATTTGACCGTACTTCACCGCGCAGATTTGGTGCCCCGCAACCTATAACAACCTGTTGTGCGTCATGGGCACCCATGAAAGGTTGCGGGTAATTAAATAACGAATATACATGGGAATATTGGTTTCACAATAACCAAAACATTAACTTCGATAAGCGGAATCCAAAGCAGCACATGTTTAAAATAAATAAATATGACAGTGGACAGTGACTTGCCTCCTTGGATGTGAACTGTCATTTGCAATACTACACTCGCACCCAAAGCAGGATTTGAACTTGTCACTTTAAAGTAAGGGGCCAGCTGCCTACCACAAAAGCCACATTATCCAATGCAATGCTCTTGTGAATAAATAAGTCAAATAGACCTTTTTACAAGCAGGGCTTTTGAAATATGTATCTTAATGTCGGGAATATTTATCGTATTTGCACAGCATATTATACCGGGTTGTTTACGCGGTTAGTGAGAGTTGTCTTTCTTGCGTTGCGTTCACACCTGACGAGTAAGCTGATGTCTTGCATACATTGTTTTTCAATCACCTGTCCTAAAAGATGTGACGATAGTATCTGAAACACCCGCATTCCTAAACATTGGTCTCACCATTGCCGTCAACCATTGTTTATCCACTACTGGATGAAGACCTATCCACACTGTCGTCACACGTCAAATCTTAAAACGCCACAATCCAACTCACTCCTGCACGTGAGCTGATCTCATTGTTCCATCTCCGTGCTGGTCATCCTCTTGGGCACGTGATCCCGTTTTGTTTCTCTCTCTCTCTCAATCCATCAGCAGTTCCGTCGATTGACCGTCATCCATTCTGGCCACGATGTGTCCTGCCCAGAGCCATTTTGCTTTCCTTGAAAGTCAACGTCTCGAATGTTTGTTCTATGCTACATGTGTTCCTGTCCGTCTCTCTCAGTGTAGTTCAATTCATGCACTTTTTCATCTTTCTTTATGCACTTTTGAGGTTTTGTTCCATTTTATTTGTTCACGATTCCAATTCAGATATCATCGTGGGTAATTTGCGCTGATTTAAGCCCATTCTTGTTCGGGTAAATTTGTACACTAATATGAATTATCAAGCTCGGCATTCCCAAATGACTCTCATGAACTCCAGAGACCCATCAAGGCTATCGCCCTGGCAGAGTGTGAGGTCACGCAAAAGTAAATGTATGAACAGCGAAGGTGAATGCAGATGACGTTTGCTAGGAGTGATTGCTGCGTAAACCTATGGAAGGGAAATAGGTTGAACATGGGGTTTGTTTGGTCACGTTATACGTGGGATTAACAGATAATAGCTTTAACTAAAGGGTTACAAGCTACAGAACTTTGGTACTTCGTAATTGCTCCGGCGTAGTATTGTTTGTTAGGATTTCAAATCCTCTATTTGTACTGCATTTGCATGTTTTATGGTTTGAAAATAAACATTTAGCCACGGTTTGTGCGAGCTTGTGGTGCTGACTAATTGCAATCAGCAAAGCACGTATGTTGAAGAAATAAGGAAACGCCTGTGGGTCGCTAATGATGCTATTGTGAAAGGAAAATAGATCCAGTGGAAAGGGGACTTCTTCATAGCCCATGCGACTTCTTAATAGCCCATGCGACTTCTTCATAGCCCATGGCACTTCTTCATAGCCCATGGACTTCTTCATAGCCCATGGTTCTTCTTTATAGCCCATGGACTTCTTCATAGCCCATGGCACTTTTTCATAGCCCATGGGGCTTCTTCATAGCCCATGGGGCTTCTTCATAATACGTGCTTTAAAGAAGGCCCATAGCAGTGCGATTGTCCCCATTCATCCCAAACTATGCACCGTATTGTAAACCAATACAGTCAACGCTACTTCAGCGAAGGAGGAGGAATAACAAAACTACACGAACTCTCTCCTCAAGCCCTCTCGCCGTGGCTGCAAGTCCTCGACATTGGCATTTGCTGACATCGCGCGCATAGCAAATAGAAAGCATGCTGCTGTGGTGGGGGGCGGCGGGGGGGCATGCAGATTCGTGGTCTCAGACAGTATCGATTTAAAACTTCAGAATATTGATTGGCGTGCTCAAGAGGACCCCGCACAGAGACCGCTGCTTGACTCTGGTCGCGATGCAATGCACTGTAAAAAAAATACTTTTCAAAGACAACGGATATTATTGTCATCATCAGAGCGAGTTGTTTGCGTGTTCACCACAAGTACCGTGGGTGGTTCCTTGATTCCTTGCAAAAGGTTTCTATTTGGCGTTTAAACAACTTAACATACCTTCTTAGTTCTTTCGGTAAGGTCCTCAGGTGAGGACGGCTGTTGTGGCCGAAACGTCGTGAGAATTTTCTTTTATTATGTTTTATTTGTATTATTTTATTATTTTATTATTTCGCTTATACGTGACTTTACCGAAATAACTAAGAAGATGAATCCCTGCAGTCACGAAAGCTTTAAATCGAAATATTAACACACCTCCTGTTTCATGGCCAGAAAAGGGGTAAAAAAACCTAATCTTATTTTTCACAATTCAATCCACCGTGTTGATTATTTTCCATTTGACATTTGCGCGGCGTTGTGGCTGCAGGGAACCGGGCGAAGAAGCGGTGATGTTGAACGTTTGTTGCATGCGCAGCGCCGTTGTCAATCGGCTGCTGGATTAATGAAGGCGTCCTTCCCACGCCCTGTCGGTTGCGAGAGCTGTTGAACCACGACCTTCAAATGCGCTTCTCAGTGTTGGCTCGGTGAAGAAGATGGGACAGGAAAGATTCCAGTTTTGGATCATCGCTGTGATGTTCTCGCATTGGCTGGCAATCGAATTCAGGCCGCAGTGTTCGTAATGCAGTGTGCTAAAACCACGGACCCCCCACCTCCCACACAGTCAATCAATCAATCCATCGTTGTTGTATGTGCCAATATCGCCCTCAATGTACGTATTTCGAACTTATTTCGCACCGTGCGTAGCCAACCGTGCTAATCGGAGGTGCGGGGAAGGACAACAAACTGCACTCAAAAAGCAGTTAAACAAATTATAGATTTGAAGTTTTCGTGATTGCAAGGATTCATACTCTGTTTTTTTCGGTAAAGTCACGTAGGTAAAAATAAAATAAAATAAATGAAAAAACAACTAAATTAAATCACGACGTTTCGGGCGCAACACAAGCGTTAAACAAAATCGGCATCGGTGCACATTACAACAGAGCTGGAACGGTACAGGGGCATACAACCAACCTACATGCAAGTAAAACATTAACCCGTAAAAACAAAGTTTTTCACTATAAATCCTTTATATGCGTGGCGGCTAGAGTCCTCTCGTCCTCTGGTTTGAGATGGCTGCCACCTATGGGTCAGATGATTGCAGCGCAAGCATTAAGCAATTGGTAATTAAATATAATATTTTTGTCCTAAAAACTGTAAAATTTTGGATAAAAATTTTCACGAACATTAATTGGCACGCACAACGAGTCTGTGTGGAAAATGTCAGCTCGATTGGATCACGGGAAGTGGGTTAAAAAACGACCGAAAGATTTGCACGGTCGTAAGCAAGCAAGCAAGCGCGCAAGTGAACTTAATATAAAGGATTCAAAAATAAGGAGTCTCCAATGCAGTCGATGATTAACAGCCTGGCTTTCCAATACAAACCAATGACGCGCATCATCTTGTGTCAGCAAGCCAGGCAGACAACTCCACTGTTACTCAACAGCTACGAATAGGTCACTATTTATATGCCAATTAGAACAGGAACAGTTCGTTAGGAAACATTTTTCGAATATTGAATTCCCATCATGTCCCGTAATGTAAAGTGCGGTCTCCAACTCCTATCCACTCTATCTCTCTTGCCTCTCTGTTCGTGTGCTGTGAAGAAGGACCATTGCCCGAAACGTCGCCCATCATATGCTTCGAAGGCCACGATGTTACTAACGAATGTGTTGATTGTTTTTCTTTGTTATTTGTGCAATGGTGGCGAGCGTGACTCAAGTATGAATGACAGCTCTACTTTCCTATTCAAACCGGTGGTGGTGAGCGTGTCCAGGCTGTGGTTGACAGGGGGGTTTATCCAATCAGAATAGGCGTCGTTACTCTTTAATTGACGAGGCGTTCCGCGATTCAATACGGATGGGCGTGATCAGCACGGCGTCCTGAAACAGCCCAATGTGCCTATGCGTGGTCTATTATTCTCTGTCGACAAATGGCTGAAAATAAGTATTTTTTTCCCATTTAAAGGCAGTATTATTGAGGAATGTATTGAGTCTGCGTGCTTGTGAACCACTGCCAACACAGTAGCACCAAATAATTAGTTGAGTTTGGTCGTAGGTATGGTTAAATATTTTAATATCTCGCCTACTCTATTGGGTCCATACAACCAGACAAAGGTGGGCGTGGTCAAACATTTGATTGACACCCACCCTGCTCCATGCAACCAGATGGTGGGGGTAGGCGTGGCCACACATTTGATTGACACCCACCCTGCCCCATGCAACACGATGGTGGGTGGGCGTGGTCAGACATTTGATTGACACCCACCCTACCCCATGCAACCCGATGGTGGGTAGGCGTGGCCACACATTTGATTGACACCCACCCTGCCCCATGCAACCCGACGGTGGGTGGGCGTGGTCAGACATTTGATTGACACCCACCCTGCCTCATGCAACCCGATGGTGGGTAGGCGTGGCCACACATTTGATTGACACCCACCCTGCCCCATGCAACACGATGGTGGGTGGGCGTGGTCAGACATTTAATTGACACCCACCCTGCCCCATGCAACCCGATGGTGGGTAGGCGTGGCTACACATTTGATTGACACCCACCCTGCCCCATGCAACCCGATGGTGGATGGGCGTGGCTACACATTTGATTGACACCCACCCTGCCCCATGCAACCCGATGGTGGGTGGGCGTGGCTACACATTTGATTGACACCCACCCTGCCCCATGCAACACGATGGTGGGCGTGGTCTGGCGGCACGAGGAGGGAGCGAGGGAGCGAGCCGAGAAAAAGATGGCGTCCGTCCGCTAGGCGGTCTGGGAGCGGCAGCGGCTGCGGGATGCCCTCCCCTCTCGCATCATTTGTCTCGTCTCGCTGCCGTCTCGCCGCCTGTTAAGAGCGACGGTGGGTCGCTTTGTCGGTAAGGAGGAGGAGGAAGACGAGAAGGCGCTACGTTGGTGGAGGCGACAAGAATGTCAGCCCTGGACATGTTAGGCGAGCTCGGATACGTGGCCGCGGCTGGAGGAGGAGGAGGCGGCGGTGGAGTTGGTGGTGGAGTTGGCGGTGGTGGCGCGGCCGCTGGTGGAGTCTTTGGTGGCGTCGGAGGCGCTGCTGGCTTTAGAGGAGGAGGAGGCGGTGGAGTTGGTGGTGGCGGCGGAGTCGGTGGTGGTGGCTATGGAGGAATTGGTGGTGGTGGCTATGGAGGAATTGGTGGTGGTGGTGGCTATGGAGGAGCTGGAGGAGGTGTAACTGGTGGTGGTGGAACTGGTGGTGGTGGCGGTGGCATCAGCGCCGAACTGGAGGTGAAGAAGCTCCAGGAGCTGGTGCGCAAGCTGGAGCAGCAGAACGAGCAGCTGCGCAGTCGCTCGGGACCCCTTCATGGACCGAAGGCCACCAAAGCTGCGCCCCAGGGCCCCCTCCGCGAGCTGCCGGGCACCCACCCCAGCCCGGGAAACGGCTGGGCACGGCAACCCGGGCTGGCCTGCGTGGTGAGCATCCCTCATACAGATGACCCCACCACCACCACCGCAGCAGCAGCCGCTGGTCGTGGTGGCACTTGCTATTTTGCTCTCAGCGGTGACTAAAACCAGACATTGTTGTTGTGGTAATGTCCACCGAGAGGGGCCTTCAAAGCTGTGAGGGTGGTTGTTGTGGCCTCAAATTATCGAGGCACTTGCTACTTTGCTCTCAGCGATGACTAAAACCAGACATTGTTATTGTTGTTGTAATGTCCAGCGAGAGGTGCATTCAAAGCTGTAAGGGTGGTGGTTGCGGCCTCAAATGCTCGAGGCACTTGCTACTTTGCTCTCAGCGGTGACTAAAACCAGACATTGTTGTTGTAATGTCCACCGAGAGGGGCCTTCACAGCTGTGAGGGTGGTTGTTGTGGCCTCAAATTCTCGAGACACTTGCTACTTTGCTCTCAGCGGTGACTAAAAACCAGACATTGTTTTTGTTGTTGTTGTGGTAATGTCCACCGAGAGGGGCCTTTAAAGCTGAGGG